>BLSH010101079.1:1638990-1690106 GCA_018402905.1 Glandirana rugosa | reverse complement strand
AAAACATTATATGCATATGAAAAATACAACTTTCAGGTTTATTATGAGGTGAAAATAAACATTTGTTTCATTGCCACACTGTAGGATCTTCATTCAAATGCAAGCAGAGTGATTACTGATTCATCAAGGTCTTGTATGAAGACAATGTGCATATTTATGTGCTTAACGGTGGGAATTAATGCACCTGCTTCTGGCATAAATGGGTTATATTTTTCATTGTAAATTGGACTGTCTTAATAAATAATGTGTATTTTCTCCTGCCTCATTTCTTTTGATGTGCATTTTTCCAATCAGATAATATTTATCTGGAAAATTGCTCAAAAGTAGATACATGGGAGAATGCATTTTATTTGATGGGAACCTTTATGATAGCTTTAAAGGTTATTAAAATATTAGCTTGGGAGTCTGTTTATATATGCATACCTTCCAACTGTCTTGGTTTAGCCAGTGATATAAATTGTGAAAAATACAATTATCCATTAATGTAAAAAGTCTCTTGGTGTAAGTGAATCTTAAACCAATATGTAATGTAAACAGTGCAATAAAGGTCCATATGGTGTCCAACCGTGCAGTGGACCAAATAGGCGTTTACAAGAAAGCAGATAGAAGAAATGACCACTCACCATATCCACATGCTGTCTCAATTAGGAGAACAGCAAATATGCTGAATAATATCCAGTATGTTGTAGAATCATGGAGATCTCACGTCAGCGTTGGTTCAACACATGGTAAAAAGATAAGAAGCAACCATAGTGTGGTATGCCAAAGATACGTATATAATCACACTCTGGTCTCCTGTGAACGCAAATGTAGTGGCTTACAATCGTGGCACACCACCACCATCTGCAATTCAAACTCACCAGACCAAAATTAAAAGTGTGCATTGGTCAACTCAGTCAGCCTGATAGATCCAGTAGTCAGCCTTGAATACAGCAAGGGTCCTAGATACCTTCAGGTTCTCCGGCAGATGAGGGCAAGGGGACATATGGCCGTCAAAGCACCAACAAAGTTACCCAGTAAAATAAAAAAACAGGGCAACATAGTGTAGTCTATATATTTATTTCTAAAAAGCAATAGTATACAGTGGTGCCAGCCTTAACATTTGATAAAAACATGTGACTATGTACACAGCATCACCCCTATATAGAGTAGTGGCAGCATAATTTCACAATAACAAGCTAGATAATCCCTGACATGTTTCAAGCCAGTGTTTGTTATCAAAGGGTCCAACCTTGATTTAGCCAGGACTGGCTTTGAGTGTGGACCCACAAGGAGTTTTCTTGTAAGAAATAAATTGATTTCAGTTTATTGCTGGAACAGTTAATGAGGTAATTAAGGTATCCATACAAAATGGAAAGTTCAAGTAAAGTTATTCTTAAATGGAGAACTCCAGTTTGTAGATCTTTTTAAAGCGTCCATTGCCGATCAGTCATTAAATGAAAAATACAGAGCTGCCCCCCCAGAGAAAGCTATCTAGCTTACTAGATGGTACGCCATTCAACCAAGAAGTGGCAGACATCTTGTGAAGGTACTGCAGGGGACAGCGCTAATGAGGAGGTGTGTACTGCAGCCTAAGCTCTATTAACTTTTTAATCAACGTTTAGAAAAAAAAGAAAAATAGCTTGGATTTGACTCTAAAGAAAGTCTGGGTCTTTTTTTCCGTATGGAAAACTGGCCCACATATTATTGAACAGGCACTTCCAGGTATCTGCAACCATGTTTAGCTTATTTCTAGACCTTCTAAGTGTAGCACCCCTCTGTAGTTGGGTGCCAGTCAATTTTATCTTTTTAAATTGTTATTGTGAAGTGGTTAAGGAGGTGAGGGTTAGGGGTTTCAGATACCGTAGTGGATTACAGACTCTCAAAAATCCAGAACATCACAGTGTAAGAACTTTTAAGCTGACCTGGCCTTACTGTAAGCACATTTCCAAATTTAAGTGTGTCTAGTGAGTTACCTGGCCCTTCTGAGAGACTGAGATACCAGCTTTCTTCCCAGCTCTCTCCAGGAAGGGAACTCCCCTGGGTCTCCTCCTTGGCACAGCCTCCTCCAGACCAGGCAGGACAGTTTCAGGACCACTTCAGCACACGTTAGGCCCAAAAACAGGCTGTTGGGCCTGACATCAGAGCTCCATCCAGCAGCTCCTCCCTTGGCCTCAGCTCAGGGGAAGAAAGAAAGCATATGGCCTTTCCCAAATATTTATATCCTCCCCCAGTATGCAACAGTGTCCTAAACCTTCTACTGGATTGGCTGAAGAAAATATAAATATTGATAATTTTGTTTTGTTTGTAAACTCTCATACTATGACCAGTGATACCAGTTACATCTACTTGTGAGAGTGAGAAATCACAAGCCAGCTTAAGCATAGGGAAAAACAGATGGAAAACTATACAATCAGTCTGAGCGAACTACAGCCCAGCCAAAAACTAAATTGACACAGTAGCCTCTTTAGGACAAGGGGGCTACATAACAAGAGGTAAAACTCAAGACTTTATTATGAAGCTTATGAAGGTATCGTGCATCGCAATTGGTCATTGTTGCTGCCTTTCATATTCAATCCTCAGTCCTGTCTGCTGTACAGTGCAGGAGACCATTATATCATAATGGAAGAACCTACAGGTACTCTATAATTACTGACAAGTTATAGAGGTTTGGTCAGTGACTCACCTGGATTTATTGAGCTACAGGGTCATGGTATTTCACATGTGTCAGTATTTAAAAGGACAACCTAGCAGCCTTGACATGCATCTGAACTCTGAATGAAACAGTGACAGTCATTGATCATGTTTTGATGCTCATGGTCTCATTCATCTCAGTAAGTCTCCTTATAGGAAGTGTGAAATCAGTCTCAAGTCAGTTTTCTTTTAACTAGTGTATATTTCCCTGTATATATAGCTGTATATTTCCCCTCAGCCATGAGCATCCCGGTGCTCGGCCCCCCTACCTGTATATTTATTGAAAGTATAATAGTCATATTTGCAAATGGACACTCAAAGACGTGATGTAATTTGTGGGAAGCCATTGGTCTTTGTCCAATTGTTTCTCTCTAGCAAGGTATGGCCTGCAATAGCTAAAACCTAGAAAGACCTGTAAAAGAGAATAAGGGCCCTTTCAGACCTGTCCACTCGTGTGTGGCAGTAACACATGAGTGTTAGCGCACATTATGTCACTCAATAACTGCTTTATGTTAAGGCAGACTATTCAAATGAATGTACTGCCAACACACCAGCAAACACAAAAAAATCAGACATTCACCATGTTTTTATGCCGAGCACCACAATGCATGGTAGGGCATTACTGTTCACTGGCATGCGCTGCAGTGCATGTGCATCAGAGTTGAATTGGGTTACAGTGGTTGTAACGGCAGAAGGTCTTTTATCTTAATGCATTCTATGCATTAAGATACAAAAACCTTCTGTGTGCCGCAGTCCCCCTAATACTTACCCGAGCCCATCTCGATCCAGCGATGTCCATGAGTACCTCGGCCATCCGGGACTCTCCCTCCTAATTAGCTGAAACACCATTGGCTGCCGCTGCTGCCAATCAAACTCAGTTAGCCAATGAGGAGTGAGAGGGGGCACGAACCGTGGCTCCGTGTCTGAATGGATACACAGAGCTGCGGCTTGGCTCAGCTGCCCCCATAGCATGCTGCTTGCTTTGGGGGCACTTAACAGGAGGGTGGGGCTAGGAGCTCCAGCCAGGGACCCGAGAAGAGGAGGATCTGGGCTGCTCTGTGCAAAATCACTGCACAGAGCAGGTAAGTATAATGTTTGCTATTTTAATAGAAAAAAAAAAGACTTTACAATCACTTTAATTTGTTGGGGTGCTAATAAAAATAAATGCATAACGTGCATTGTGATAACATGTGCATTAACGCATGCATTTTTGTAATGCATCCCACTGGAAAGGCATGAATGGGCACTAACAGGCAGTGTGTAATACTTGCATCTGTGACATTGTTTGATTTTTTATCAAACTGTATATGACCAGTCTCAGATATATAAATATAAATAAACGTGTTTCTGGTAAAGACAATATGTAATGGTTTTGCATATATATATTTTTTTCAGTATTGACAGGACTTAAAAAATAATATAAAAAAATATATTCTTTTAGCTAGGTAAATAGGAAGCACTCCAATTTATCATTTTGTATTTTCCTTTTCACCAAATTAAGCTTTGGGCTCCTTCTCAAATGTTTTTCTCCATTTCCCTTGCTCCTTTGCTGTAAAATGCTTGTTGTTTACAATGCTCAGTAGCTCAAGCTGAAATACACAGTGGGGGAAATTTACTAAAACCGGAGCTGCAAAATTTGGTGCAACTTTGCATAGAGACCAATCAACTTCCAGGATTTGTCAAAGCTTAATTGAACAAGCTAAAGTTAGTAGCCGATTGGTTACTCTGCACAGCTGCACCAGATTCTGTGTGTGCCGGTTTTAGTAAATCTACCCCCATTGGATTTAATTTACTAAAATTGGAGAGAACAAATCTGGCGCAGCTGTGCATGCTAACCAATCAGCTTCTAACTTCAGTTTGTTCAATTAAACGTTAACAAAAGCACTCTCCAGTTTTAGCAAATCAACCTCAGTGAGTCAGAAGAGTGAATCATTCCACATAAATCTTCAAAATCAAACCCAAACATTTATGGTTTCTTTTTAAAGGAACTTTTTTAACCCATTTTCTTCTTCTACTTCTTTTACAGCAACAGCGAAGACTTGATCTTCTTACTATTACCAACCCCGGTGAGTACCTAAACAATATGCTTCTCGTCTGCGACCAATGAACAATTCCTTGGATTGCCACTGATCAATAAGACAGGCTGAAAGTTCGGTATTTTCTGTACTTTACTAAAAGTAAAATGAAAAATGAAAATACAACTTGCAAAATATTAACAATCTTATAATTGTGCATTTTGACTACTATGCAATTCAGGAAAGAAGGTTTCATAAAACATTTCCATTATTGTTAATAACTATAACCATATGTGGTATTCTGTGGGCTTTTATATATGTAAACAAATACACCACTATAATAATGTATACAATAAATACTACAAGCAAATTCATTTAATGTAGTGCTATTAAATAATAATGGAAGAAGGTTTACCAAAAGGGCCTATTGTCATCATCATTCTTGTCCAGTACTAAGCAGGAGCTCTTGGCTTGCAGTAATATCTCACACTGCCCCCCTGCAAGCCCCCAAAACCGTTAGCATTCCAAGTGATCAAACCAACCACTCATTACCTTGTCAATGCACTGGACCTTACAAAATTGTAGCATGCCAGAAGACCATTATAACACTTCTGTTGACTTCTAAAGATGTCTGTTTGTTCAGTTGAATAGCTGCATGGTGAATGCTGTTCTTTGTTGTAGTTCAGTCTAAGCCTACTGTATAATTTGTTGCAAAAATTAGAAATGATCATTTAGCATGTCCACAGACTGTACAACTACTATGAGGCTCAGAAGCACAGTGGGGCCAGAGCTTTCATGCGAGAAGGTGATTTATGATGGTACCTATGATATAAAATAAATGAGTACAGGTTGGGAACCATGAAAGTGAGCAGTATTATAACCAAAAATATTGCTTGAGAGACAGGACACCACTCAATAGTTTTGAAATGGGGCACCATAACACATACATTAGTGGTAACCCTGCCATTATCTATATAGCGAAATGGGTATATCTGTGTTTTTTTTTATCAATCATATTTCATTAAATTTTCGAAGGTGCATAAACAAAGATTGTCATTACAATTTGTGCTACAAATAAGCAAAAACATAGAGTTCAAAGAGTAGTAACTCAAATGGTATCCAATCTTAGACATAGGATATACTGTTACATTTTTACAGAAATCATAGATAATGACCCAAACATAGGGTGTTATATGTTATGGCACGTTCTATAAGGCTATTCGGGTATACAAAGGAATATGTAATAACAAACGTGCAATTGCATATAGGAATGCATTAACCGAGGTTAAGAACTCCAGGGACAAGAGCCCAACCGGGTAGTCCTAATGGAGAAGAAAAAAATATATATATTCTTGTGAAACATGAAGAATGGCTTCCCAGTGAACCACTGAGTATATCTGTTTTTTATATTCAGTTCCAGCAACACAGAAACTCATATTAATATGTCTGTGGGGAGTCAGCTCTGTCCCAAGGAGAGTTCACTAATTTTATTAGTTCAGATAAATTTGTTGCGTAAGGATACCTGCAGCTAAATTGTTTTATAGGTGGTAAGAAGGCAACATGACACCACCTGTTTCAACGCCAAAAAAGCCACACCAACGCATGCAGGGGCAACTCCATTTGCTTCCCGATTCTGCAATGCGTTCCCTTTTTCCCCATTGAACATGACAGAGGGGATAATTTAAAAAAATGATTCTCTCTTAATTATTTTCAACTTACCGACATACAGGATTATAAACATAATCATCTCCCCTATCCAAACACAAGAAAGCCCTATCTATCACATCATTTGAATATTTCTCCTCTTCCCTCATGCCTCCGGGACACTACTGGGAGTTTTACTTTTGCACCCCACACCACTGATCTGAGCTTACCCCACTAGGTCCAATATTTACTACACTCTCATGACCAAATACTATAGGTCTCTCCCTTTCTAGTCTCTCAGTGGTGTTTGGTTAACAAAAGTCACCATCTTCATGTAATTCCTTCACAACCACTGAGCCCCCACAAAATATCCTCATCCCCATCATAAACATGTCTACCCCCTTTTCATATGCCTCACATTTTGTCCAAATTTTCACTTCTCAAATCAACATAACTCTCTGACCTCTTGAAAGTCAACCATATTCCCCATGTTTCAAAAAATAAATCAATAGAATCTTTGTGTGAGTGCATTAACCACTTCAGCCCCGGAAGGATTTCCAGCTTTAGGACCGGAGCCCTTTTTGCGATTCGGCACTGCGTCGCTTTAACTGAAAATTGCGCGGTCGTGCAACGTTGTGAGCTTTCTTTTGGTGGTATTTGATCACCGCTGCGTCATTTCTGATTGCCACTATAAACAAAAGAAGAGCGACAATTTTGCAAAAAAAAACAAATTTCTTACTTTTTGCTATAATACAAATCCAAAAAAAAAATATAAAAAAACATTTTTTTTCATCAGTTTTGGCCAATTTACATTCTTCCTCATATTTGTGATAAAAAAAATCGCAATCGGCGTTTATTGATTGGTTTGCGCAAAAGTGGTCGCGTTTACGGATGATGAGAATTCATTTTTGGGGTTTTTATTTTTTATTTTTTTTTTTACTAGTAATGGCGGCGATCTGCGATTTTTAGCGGTACTGCGATATTTCAGCAAACATGTCGGACAATTTTGACACTTTTTGGGACCATTGGCATTTATACAGCGATCAGTGCTATAAAAATGCAATGATTACTGTGTAAATGACATTGGCAGTGAAGGGTGTTAACCTGCAGGGGGCGCTCTAAGGGTTAACAGTGTTCCCTGGGCGTGTTCTAACTGTGGGGGGACTGCCCTAGCTGGGGAAGGGAAGTGGTCACAGCCTCCATGTAAAGGAAGGCTGTGATCACAGCCCTTCCCCCCTCACAGAATGGAGGTCCGTGTTTACTTACACGGACCTCCGTTCTTTCACTCCGGGGAGGGCATCGCGGGTGGCCGGCGGAGATCGCCCCCGCTCCCTGGCCCTCCCCGAACACAGTGAGCGCGCGGGCGCGCCTCCGGCGGCGCACGCGCGCTCACTAGGCTCGACCCCGCAGCCGCCGTCATATGACGGCGATTTGCACAATAGAGCTACCTTGCCGCCGTCAGATGCCGATCGGCGGTCGGCAAGTGGTTAATTCTTCCATTAATCATAAGTCTACTTTTATGATCCACTTTTTCTTTGTGGGAATATTCTATGAAAGCCAATGTTTTGAAATAAGTCCTTTAGCTGCATTTAATTAATAAGGTATTAATGATCTTCTGTATTGTGCTACTGAGGTGTCCGTGCAATGGAATAGGCCTGCGGTCATGGCTCCATGGACATGCATATTCCTGTCATTTTAGAAAAATCCATTTGCCGCTAAATCACGTACATGTACGTTATTGACTGCAAGCGGTTACACTGGGGTTATGGCTGCAGCTGTCAGCCATAACCCCAATATTTATTTTCAGAGCCAGTAATGCTCTACAAAGTAAAAGCAATCCTAGCGACTAATTACCCACTAGATTGCTTTTACGGGGGTGGGGACCACCTTCCTCAGCTCTCCAGGGCCTATCCTGTCCCGGCGGGGAGCCTGGAATCTGATCCAGCAGTTGTGCCAGGTTACATTAGAGGTGACCGGAGACCAGATCATCTCTGATCTAGGAGACCGGAAACGACAAGCATTTCTGTCATTTCTGGTTGGGGCATGTTTTTGGAAAGCGTGAGATTAACGTTTTGTTTTTTTTTATCTCGTGCTTTCAAAGGTAGAGGAGACATCTAATGTCTCCATCACATTTCTTGTGATAGGAATAAAAGTGATCAATAAAAAAAATGAAGGGACAGCGTGAAAATAATACATTTTAATAAAATAAATAATACATTTTTTTTTAAAGCATGACATGTTAGATATCTATTTAGTTTGTGTGACATCATCTTTTATATTGTAAAATTAGGTTATGTATTGTGTTTACTTGCATTAAAATTCATTAAAGTGTATTTTATACTCTAGGGCTTCTGCAAAAATTATTTAATGTTTTGGGGTTGTAAGTAAATTTCTAGCAAAAAAATCTTGGATCTTATGCGCTCTTATTGGAGTAACATACCACCTAGCGAGCAATTTAAATAGTTTTAGGATCCACTGATGGGGTATGTGCCAAATTCAGTATTTTTATTCTATGTCTTTCCTCCAATGCTGCCTCCAACTCGTGCTCCCATTTACTTAAATGTGGTGGCACGTTAGGTTCTGCTTGTTTTATAGGTATACCATAAATTTGAGACATAAAATGGGTTGGAGCGACTCTGGAGTCAATCAGTACCTCTAGTGGAAGCAACTTACTCACTCCCTGCAGTGGTTGGAGAAACAAGGATATAAAAGGGCATATTTGCCTCTATCACCAATCATCTAACCACATATCACCCCATTTTTTTATATGGTTCTTGCAATTTGCAAACCCTTGTTCCATTCATTACATATTTTAGTTTCAATGTATCCCCTTCCGCTCAGTGCAAGAATGCAACCTCTTCTTCCTTTCCCGGAACAAATTGATTAGTACCTGTGAGGGATAATCATGGCGAGTTATTCTCCCAGTGAATTTTTTTGAGTATTATGTCCCGCGCCTTAAATACATTTCAGTGGATTAGCATCTTTATAGAGACTACAAAAACAATGCGGTTTCCAAGCCAACTTTTCTAGTGGGCTCTTACTCTGAAACTTACCCAGCCCAGCTTATTCTAGCCCAGCTTCTATGCTGCATATTCTGGGTCCAGTCAATTGTGCAAGATAATATCATTGCCTGGTAGTACCTTTTTAAAATCTGGCACTGCCAGGCCTCCTTCTTGTGTTGCTTTAAAGTGGAAGTAAACCCTCCTGTGGTTTTCAGCTAAGGAAGTTGCCATCTTGGCCTTTGTTTGATCTTCAACTGCCATGATGCTGCACATGTCATCAGTTATCAGTTATGACACCAGCCATTGGATGGTTTTACAGTTTGGTTGAAAGCACAACCAATGTGACAGTTACATTCCCGACACGTGCTGGAAATTTAACTTTTTTTGAAACTGTTAAATCAATGGGTTTACTTATGCTTTAATAAGTACTGAATGTACAGTACCAATCTTGTCTTTGCATATACTGATCATTAAATAGACTTATCTACTGCTTCTATATCAGCACAATGATACACCTATACCAAATTGCATAAGTATGCCTATGGAGGGGGGGTCAGCTCTGTCCCAAGAAGAGTTAACTAATTTTAATATGTTGTCAGTGTGTAGGCTACGTTTGGACAGGCATCTAAATTGCAGCATAGAGTTACTTTTACAGATGGTAAGAAGGCAATATGACCCCTCCTCACTGCCTGTTTTTACCCCGTAAATGCCACACCAATTAGTGCAGGGACATCCCTATTCACTTCCCCATTCTGCAACACGTCCACATTCGGCCCGCCGAACAGGAGGGGATCATTTTTGTTATTGCGTGATGCAAAGCATTGCAATCACAGCATATGTGACGGCATATGCCTTTTTTATGTGTTTTTCATACTACTGCATTTTGACTCATCCCTGCTGTCAGCCAGCAGGGATGAGTCATTGGTTGTTAAGGAGCCAGTACCCGCTGGTGTCCTAATGATCAGTGACTCATCTCTGCTGTCAGCCGGGGGATTCCCAGCTGACAACTGAGCATAAACAAATCAGTCTATCAGTAAAAAAAATGTTTAAATGGTGTGGACATCCCCCCATCCAAAATCCATACCCATATCAAGGATGTCAGCGGATGTTCCCAACCATTTTGTTTATTTAGGTGTGGGGGTAGCAGAGCTGTCTTTCAGTGGTGGCATGAGTTGGGTGAGGTCAAGAGTTACAGGTGGCAGGTTTTTTTTTCCTGCGAGTAATCGGCCTTTGTTCCTCATGATTGACATGGACTTATATTGCTAGACAACGTGATTGACGATGGATCTACACCACGGGACATGTTTTTTTCTAATAAAGGACTTGTCAAAAAGTGTGCTGTTATTTACATTTTTTTGGGAAATGAGTAGGGGTACTATGTACAAGACCCCCTTCCCCAGAAAAGTACCCCCCATGTTGAGGGCACGTGGCCTGCTATGGTACGCTTATCCCCTCTCTTACCTGGCCTGCTGGGCTGCAGTGGCAGCTGGTGAAATTTTAGAATGGGGCACCAGACCCCGCCTTTCCTTTTTGATCCCTCCCACTTCTCATAAGCCCCACCCCTTATAGTTACCACCCCTTGTGTCAGGAGTATACAGCCCAGCAACACCAGATATACAGGGTATACCAGGGTATACAGCATCACAGATAGGGGTATACAGAGTCACTAGATAGGGGTATACAGAGCTACCATATAGCAGTATACAGAGCCCCAGATAGCAGTATACAGAGTCACCATATCGCAGTATACAGAGTCACCATATTGCAGTATACAGAGCCCCAGATAGCAGTATACAGAGTCACCATATCGCAGTATACAGAGCCCCAGATAGCAGTATACAGAGTCACCATATAGCAGTATACAGAGTCACCATATAGCAGTATACAGAGTCACCATATAGGGGTATACAGAATCCCCATATAGCAGTATACAGAGCCCCAGATAGCAGTATACAGTCACCATATAGCAGTATACAGAGCCCCAGATAGCAGTATACAGTCACCATATAGCAGTATACAGAGCCCCAGATAGCAGTATACAGAGTCCCAGATAGGGTATACAGTCACCAGATAGGGGTATACAGAGTCACCAGATAGGGGTATACAGAGCCACCATATAGCAGTATACAGAGCCCCAGATAGCAGTATACAGAGTCACCATATTGCAGTATACAGAGTCACCATATCGCAGTATACAGAGCCCCAGATAGCAGTATACAGAGTCACCAAATCGCAGTATACAGAGCCCCAGATAGCAGTATACAGAGTCACCATATAGCAGTATACAGAGTCACCATATAGCAGTATACAGAGTCACCAGATAGGGGTATACAGAATCACCATATAGCAGTATACAGAGCCCCAGATAGCAGTATACAGTCACCATATAGCAGTATACAGAGTCCCAGATAGCAGTATACAGAGTCCCAGATAGGGTATACAGTCACCAGATAGGGTATACAGGGTCCCAGATAGGGTATACAGAGCCTCAGATAGGGTATACAGGGTCCCAGATAGGATATACAGGGTCCCAGCAAGGGTATACAGAGCCCCAGATAGGGTATACAGAGCCCAAGATAGGGTATACAGGGTCCCAGATAGGGTATACACTCACCATATAGGGGTATACAGGGTCCCAGATAGGGTATACAGTCACCAGATAGGGGTATATACGGTCCCAGATAGGATATACAGAGCCCCAGATAGGATATACAGTCACCAGATAGGGGTATACAGGTTCCAAGATAGGTTATACAGAGCCCCAGATAGGGTATACAGAGCCCAGATAGGGGTATACAGGGTCCCAGGTAGGGTATACAGTCACCAGATAGGGGTATACAGGGTCCCAGATAGGGTATACAGTCACCAGATAGCGTATACAGAGCCCCAGATAGGGTATACAGGGTCCCAGATAGGGTATACAGTCACCAGATAGGGTATACAGGGTCCCGGATAGGGTATACAGTCACCAGATAGGGGTATACAGGGTCCCAGATAAGGTATTGAGAGCCCCAGATAGGGTATACAGGGTCCCAGATAAGCGCCCCCCCTTCCCGAAGTCGGGACAAGTCCCACACTTACCCCATGTGATAGGCAGGCAGATGCGTGCAGAGATCGGTTTGCGGAGAACATGCTGGAGCCTGGAGTGGATGGTGAGCAGCGTGGGAGTTGGGACTGAAACTGAGTAATCATGCAGCCAGCATGTCCGCCACAGTCCCGCCCCCGCCCACAGCATCCAATGTCAGTCAGTCACTGGCTCAGGCAGCCAATCAGCCTATGTGTGTGCGCCTGTACAGCGCACACACATAGTCTTTAATGACTGACCAATCGGCTCACTACTTGCTGTCAGCAGACAGCAAGGAGCCGAGAAAAAAAAAAGAAAAGTCAATATACCGGCGCCTCCTGTAGGAGGTCGGGCTGACTTTTTGTTTTTTACTTGTCAGCGGCGGGAAGGCGGCGCCCAAGTGCCCCTTACACACCAGCTGCCACTGCTGGGCTGCATGCTCAGATATGGATTCTAGGGGGGACCTCATGCTGTTTTTTTTTTGTTTTTTTTTTACTGACAGCTCATTGGTTCTGCTCATGAAGGGGGTAAAACCTTCAGCAGGTCAAAGGTTAAAGTAGTATATATTAAATGATTTTCATATAAGAAATATTTAAGGGTTGATGAACAATCTGAAACTTTAGCAAGGGGTCAGTGAGTTGAAGAGTTTGGGGGCTCCTGATCTAGATGCTGGATATACAGTATATAGTATATAGGATGTGCATTCCATAATAGAAATTAGCATTTTAGTTTTAATCATAACATACTTTGTAACTGGTGGTAATTCCCCTTTAAAGGCAAAGCACAGCGTTGCCCAGAATCCATTTTGTGCATTAGCAGTCTACGTTCCTTTTGACAGATGTTCCACCCCTTGGCAATAGAGAGGCATTTTGTTCCTTTTAGCCACATTCAGTATTAAGTAATCAAGTTAATGTATGCCAAACGCTTTCCAAGCAATAAAACTAATGATGACATTCAGCTATTAGTGACAAACGTCCCCATGATCAGATGTTTGTAGGCACAAAAAATATATATTTTTCTTTAAATGTCCTGTTACTGCCATAAAATGTGGAAAATTTAGAACGTGGACATGCATAATCCACCCTGGGTATATTCATAATTTTCAATATGATAATGATATCTGAGGTTTTTCTTTAGAATTTATCAGAGTTCATAGCAGTTGCAAGAATCAGTAAGGGTTTTTTCCTGCTTTATTATTCCATTCAGCCTACATTAAAGCGCAACAAGTGAAATCAGTGACATGCAAATGCTATTCAGGAATCATTTGCCTGTGAGCATATTTTTATAACTTCAGTTGTTGTGCATGGGATGATTGGAATTTAAAGCAAATTCTGTTAGCCATTTCAAACATAAATGTCCCTCCTAAGTGCAGGCGCAATAAGTTCTGGCTATCAGCTTTATTAGCTAAAGAAAAAATGCCCATATGACCCTACTTGGACTTTGTTACTTAGGGCTTAACTTCCCTGACAATAGAGTCTATCTATGCCTTCCTGCCAACACCTATCCAACGAGACTGCCAGTAGGTAAATAACATACCACTGTTGCCATCTTTAGTTTTGTATGCTATGTGGTAGTCCTGATAAAGAGGGCCCTTCCAAATCCCTGAAATGCGGTGTCTTGCAGCGTATACTGTAAATAATTAACAATTTAATCAATACCTGCTTGGTGTCAGTAAACCCACATCATAAGAAACTATAAATGAATTCTGTATTACCTATACTCACCCAGTCACTATGAGATTTGTTTTCTGTATTCTGTAAAAAACCTGGTTGATCCCGCTGTTCTCTATCACCACCCGTCGTTCATGTCCCCAATTCAGCTAGGGATTTTGAAGTCTTCAGTGAGTTTCTATGCTGAGCAGTGGCTACTGATGCTCCATTTTTTTGGGGGGGGGGGGAAGCGGCACACTAACCCCCTACCTGCTCGCTCGGCGGCCCCGTCTGCTTGCCCACTCACAAGCCCATCAGACACGCACTTACCCCATCCAGATCGTGGCCTCCTCCCGGCTAATCGGTTGCTTCTCCTCCCAGCTAATCTGGTCTTAGAACCCGCTTCCTGTCCTGATTGGCCGGGAGGAGAAGCAGGAAGACAATAGCGAATGTTGATTTGCTAATGTCACAAGTGAAAAGGCTTGGGGCGCAGTGCTCTGTGCCCCGGACCCAACCTTTTTGAAGCCTCTGGCTCTAATCATGTGCTTCACAAAAAAAAAACCTTGTCAAACTCTATGCGTCCGGTGGCCCATATGGAGATTAGGGCCCAGCACATAGAGATGAGGGGGGCGGCGCCCCTGTGCCCCTTATGGATGTACCGCTGCTGAAGCTGAGCATTTGCTCCTATCACATCTGAGCAGCCCATGTGACTATAGAGTTACACATGTGGGCGTATGCACAAATGACAGCCCACTCCCTCCCTCCTCTTCCATTCCCACTAACCAGCTAAACACAATAGGATGGGATATTACATGTACATTAATGGAGGCTTCATCTCCTTAATTTAAGACACAGACTGGAGGGGTGTGACACAGCATGTGACTGGCAGTAATCCGCCCACACTATGTTATTGTCAAAAAATAATAAAGATTTGATTTCAAATATATATTTTTATTTATTTATATTTGTATGACAATTTGAAACAGTTTATCAATATTAATTATTTATTTTTACTTGGTATTCCAAAGGCTGTTTTTTTCCTTTAATTTTGAACATGTTACCAGCAGCAGAGGATTAGAAACTCCTCCTGATTATGTTTCCCTGCAGGCAGGCTGGGAAAGAGCTGGGTCACGAGACAGCCGTATATCGATTAGATACTTAGACTTTTTTTATTATAAAAATTCATATACAGAAATAGAAGAGACAGTGTAAATTAAACAGTGTGTGTTTAGTATCACTTTATGTAGGGCAGCACAGTGGTGTGTAGGGCAACACAATGGTGTAGTGGATAGCACTTTTGCCTGGCAGCAAAAGGGTCACTGTTTCTAATCCCACCAACTGCACTACCTGCCTGGAGTTTGCATGTTCTCCCTGTGCCTGTGTGGGTTTCCTCCCAAACTCCAAAGACATGTTGGTAGGTTAATTGGATCCTGTCTAAAAAAAAAAGTGGCCCCAATATGTGTATGTATGAATGTGAGTTAGGGACCTTAGATTGTAAGCTCTTTGAGGGCAGTGACTGATGTGAATGTACAATGTATATGTAAAGCACTGCGTAAATGATGACGCTATATAAGTACCAGAAATAAAGAAATAATAAATAAGTGATAGCTCTTGCGTACAAGAGAGCTGCCTCTGGAAAGCCCTTTAGACCATTCATACCCCAATGGGACATTCAACCACACTAGAAGACCTAGCACCCCAAAATCCAATTTATTCATATCACTAGTCAGTAAAGTCCCCATTATTGCACCGGGGTATGGTGGGCAGTCAGGGCATATCTCTAAAGTCATGAAAGTCAAGCACATAGTAACAAAATAAATCAGCTTCATAAGAGTGCACCAAGGAGTGTAATGAAAAAAGAAGCCCATGCAGTCAATCACCACTTTGATGCATACTGACCTCAGAAACCAACACTTCCCAGAAGTCCTGGTTTCTAAAGTGACTTAAGTAGACAATTTCTCTTCAATAGAATGGCATTAATGGTGCAGTGAATAACTAAATAAGTATTTATTTGCTTTAAGGGTCTATAATTCTACCCCATATTTAATAAAGTGCTAATACTGTAGCTAAGCACAGCATGCAAATACTTACATAAACTAAAAAGCTGTTACCTGTGTCAACCTTTTTGGTTTTTAGGGGTACCATTTATAACCATTTACCATTATTTTTCTTGAACGCAGGGATGTTTTTTTGGATGCTGCTAACACACTTTAGAATATCTGTCACATGCATCCATCCAGCATCCATTTGGCCGAAGCTTGTTTCTCAGCTTATAAATTGTAGCCTTCAGTGTGCAGTTACACTGAAGAACATGTTGGTAGTTTTTATCTCAACAGTCTTTAACTTATCATTTACAGCAAGAGCATTAAAGAAATACTGGTAAAAGGAGTGAACATTATATAAAGCACAATATATTGCGTGGACATCTAATATCTGGGAGGCCTTCTGAGATGTCAATAATATCAGACTCCCAACAGTCCAGCTATGACTATTTTTGCGGAGAAGAACAACATTTGCCAAACCCATATAGGCAAAATACAATAACAGTTTTGGGCGAGGGCCAATGGGTGGTTACCTGGCAGTCTCTTATATCCCTCAGAGATTCTATTGGTGCAATTTCCATGTAGTATTTGGCTCCCTCAAAGCTATGCAGAAGGTGCCACTCACAACTGGATTCCTTATTTAACCTTATAGCGATTCCAGCAAGGCTGTAAAATATGATGGTTTTGTTGGCTGCAGAAGATCTGGCGGAGCTAGAAATTTGGTGAAGAAACCTTTTCAATGAAACTCCTTACAGTTATAAGAAGCTATCAATTTTAGGTAAAGTTGAATTGTAACTAACACTTACAGTACATGACATAATCCTACTCTCATACACATCAGGCCCTCTGACAAAGGCTGGAAATATAAGTCAAGGCCTGGATCTCATGAAGTCTAGCTGCATTTTATGTAGAGCAGAAACTTCACCCACAAATTAGTGGTTGCGTAATTATCCTAAAGAAAATCTCACCTTGGAGTTTTTAGAAGTTTTTTTCTTTTTATTTTTTTCAACTGTTATTCCTTTGGACAATCTTGCACTTGCAGAATTCTTTCTCCAGGTCACCTCAATGTTTCCATGCGCCTCGGCATGCCCCATTAATTGGATACTTGGGCATGAAAGTCCAGCGCTTGCCATTGAAAGCTGACATTTCTAACGAGATGACCTTTTCAGCACTCCGTAATGATTATCGTCTGGCTTTGTTTGGACACAATAACACGTTCTTCACACCACACAGAGAATATGGGCTTTGAAAACTATTCAAAATCCGGTTAGCCAAACGAGTAAATTGGGCGCAAACATTCATCAACCTGTTATTGTTCCGCTATCGATTTGAATGCTCTTTCATCTTTTCTGTTGCATTATGGAGTTCCAAATTAACTCTTATTCCTTATTCTTGTTTTCTCGGATTCTATTAAAAGGTCAAGCGCTTTCAGAAAGACAGATCTGCAGGATAAAGGCAGTATGATAACCGTCACCCTTGAAATAACCTTTAAGAGGACTATCCTTCTCATGACTGTCGTAATTGATGTGCTCATTAGACAACCAAGAGCTGCTTCTAAATATTTGGATAATGTGGCAACAGAGATTAAAAAGAACTGAAGGGAAATAAAACCCTTCAAAAGAGCCAATAATAGCCATTGTATATATGATTTTTTTTTTGTTTTTGCTGCAGCTAGACCTTGATGTAATCACTTCTTCCCATGCTGCTTATCAGTTTTAGAATGTGGTCACAATTTTGGTGTAAATGGTTATTTCTATGAGGTCTATTTATAAATGTTTTTACCCAAGACAGATACAACTTTTACACATTTTTTATTAGATTTATTTGGAAAATGTGTGAATTCAAGGTGAAAGTGGTGTGAATCTTGTGTGATTTTTTTTTCTCTAAATAGACTCCTATTTGTTTAGTGTCTGCCTCCTGACATGGGCTTCCCCAAAAATAAACACTCTGTTTTGTAAAACCTATTGTTAACCAATTTGTTATAAACATATTTGTAAGTATAGGCTAGAAGCCTTTTAAAGTGTATGCCTAGCCAAAACTCTGCAATAAGGTCATAAAGACCATCATAAAAATGTTTTCAGTTTGGGGGTTGGAGGGCTGCTGGGAATTCTAGCCTTCACCTATCCAAAAAAAATGGGTTTTTATGTCTGTCTTTGTTGCTTTTGGTGATTTATCCTCACTTCTGTCTGGTAAATCCAGTAAAGTTTTGCATAGATGTACACTTTTAACAAGGCTGTGCAGGATAGGGAGGGTGAAGGGGAGGAGCCTGTGGAGAGAACTGCAGTGTGTGCCACTCCCATCTTGAGAACACAGTTGGGTGCCAAAGTAAAAGGATATTCTAGAGTGGCATCTTAGGAGTCAGATATATCATCTTCATGTGTTGGAGTAGTGTAGAGCTGTCTGCGGACAACATGCCAAGTTTCCCTACAGAAATTGCTTTACTTTCAAGTCTAAGTGATAGTTTCCAGTTGGAGCATCACTATGGCTTACCACTGGCAGAGTGTCACCTGTCATAAGCTGAGGGACTTGTGATGAGTTGTGTGACATTTACCCTACTTGCCAATGTGAACCTGTGAAAGTCAATTTTCAGAAGTACCACCAGAGGTGAATTTATATATCCTGACCCCTGGGCCAAGTGTCTTGTGATGCCCTCCTCTACCCCAGTGACTGGCAAACCGTAGTATTACACTAACAAGTTCAGACATCATAGTCCCTCAAGGCAGACTGAGTTTTAAGTGGAAAGGCTGAAAATGAAAACATAAACACTTAGCAACTCATTTATGGAGAGTGGAAATCATTATCTGCTCAATAATATATTCTGTGGTACTAATGCTTAGCTCAACCTGTACATGCATGCAATTTGGCCCACGATATGCAGCTTGTGGTAACCTTTGGAGTTCTCTTTGCTTGGTGCAGCAGAGAAAGCCCCTTGAATTGAGAAGAGCCGGACGTGATTTTGACAGATCACATGACCAGGCTCTTCTCTCAGATTCCCATTCACTATTACATGTCAAAAACCAGTGAAATGCAATTTATAATTGTAAAGCACATTGCTGTGCTTTAGAAATGCGTGGATTGTTTTTTTTAATAGACCTCCTATCATGACTAGAAAAATTGGCTGTAAGGGAAGGAAAACGCCACCTGCAGTTCAGCTCTAGGTAAGCAGAACTGTAAGTACAAAGTGCAGTAGTAAAAAAAAAAAAAACAGTACATATACATTTTTGCTTAAACATCAGCAAGGGCTCAGAAGGATTTCACTAGCACACAGGGCAACAGGCTTTTATTACACCTGAGAAGGTGTTGTTGACAGTCAGCAACTAGATGGGTGGATAGCCCTATGGCTGCAATGGCAGCCCTGGTCCCCCATACCATGACCTATGTTGGGTATTCAGAAGTTTGGCCCTGAGTACCATGCTGTCACAACTCTGTGTATATTGCTAAGTCCAACAAATGTTAGCAAAGACAGCACCTATGTGGGGAAGTTGATGGTCAACCATGTTCAGTGACCATCTTATACTATTATTGTTATTATTATTATTATTATTATTATTATTATTAATACACAGGATTTAAATAACTACAACAGTTTCACAAACAGTTTAACTAGATCGGGGGGTACAGTTACAATACAATTCAATACAAAAAAATTAGGAGGACCCTACTCATGACTGCTTACCATCTAAAAAGGAAGGGCAAATGATACAAATGGTAGTGTAGTGTGGGGATGAGTTGTTTGAGAAAGGAAATTTCAGCTCTTAGGAGTAGAGGCAGGATAGGCCTGAGTTTTCAGGGATCGCCTAAAGTCTTAAAGAGTAGGAGATAACCATACAGGTTGAGATAGGAAGTTCCAGAGAATGGGAGAGGCTCTTTATACCTTCATCTTTAAATGTCATGCATATACACAAATGATGAGATCATGTCTTGATCCTGATCAAATTGATTGTATCAGAAAACAGCGATATGTCTTTTGTTGGTCTGAATCTATTTAGGAGAGAATCCAGTTTACCATACAGGAAAGAAGAATCAGGTATCTTAGTTGGATTTCATTATTGTTCCTATGAGATAAAGCAGGTTGCTCAGTGTAGTACGAAGGGGTTAGATCTTCTGTCAGTTTTTTATTGCTGTCCCCATAGGGGAGATTCACCCAGGATCAATCTTCGCTGGAAAAAAGCTTAAACATTAGCCAATTGTACTGGTAATAAAAAAAGGGTGTTTGAGAGGTATTATATCTTTTTTCCTGTCTTTATGCAATAACTGTAGGATGATTTTGAAAGTATTGGTATTTCCAATATTTCCATATAGGGAGTCCTGGGTTTCATAAGCCCCTGGGGTGCTCTGGAAGCTAAGCTAAAGTATGTCTAGAGAGAAGCAGACAAAGAAAGTTATTCTCCTTTAAACCTCTGAATCTGTTTAACTCCCGCAATACAAATGTCTCTTTTCTTCAAGGTTCTTAAGTCTAACAGATACATATTTGAAAGGTCAGCAGGAATTAATTGTGGTACAGGAAAATCAGATAAGGCTTTTTTACCTTACGACCACTGTTCTTCTTGGCTCTGTCTTACAGGCTGTTTATCTTCCAACTGCCAGTTCACCTTTATTGCAAATTATTTCTCTTGACTTGTATGCCCTGCACAAGCTGGCATGATTTCCACCTATTTTAGGGCAACTAAACTTTAAATAAAAGTTTATCCAATATAGCAGGCAGTCTTGTGACATTCACGTATTAAAAATAACCAAGAGTATGACAGAATTTAAAGATAAATTTAATCAGCGTAAAGGGTCAGTCCACCCAAAACTAATTATTCAACTTTTGGTAGATGCTGGAGATTTAAATTTGACCTGAACTCAAACACAAAGTTAAGATTTGCAAAATTATAGGGAGCATTAAGAAATGCTATTTGTGCCCTTAGCAACACCCTGAAACAGTGCATTTCTGCATAAGCTTCATATATATTAGTTTATCTGCAGTATGAGATCATCAAAGGCTAAGTGCCCCTACTGAGCCACCCAGTTCTGGAGAGAAAGCTGTACCTTGGAATCTGTATTTTCTTCACCTCTACTGCTGCTTTTTGAATATTAGGTGTACATGAACACACTGTACGGAACAATTTATGGCTAAGAGTTCTCGCTTTTGGAGTTTCGAGGCCCTACCTGCTTGGAGGCTTTTTTGCCATACTAAAGACTTGTACTATATCAAGGGTCACCAAACATTTTAAACAAAGGGCCAGTTTGCTCTCCTGCAGACTTTAGGGGGGTTGGACTGTGGCCAGTGGAAGCAGAAAATGTCCCGGTATCAGTGGAACTAAACAATGTCTCAGGTTGGTGGTCAGTGGGAATAAAATAATTACATAGATCAGCCTGTGGTCAGTAGCCTGTGGTCAGTAAAAGGAGGGCTAGTGCTCTGTTGTTGGCAAGCAAAGGACCACATCTGGCCTCTAGGCCACAAATTGGAGGCCACTGTACTTAACCATCCCATTATCTAGACCGATGAGTCATCTGCATGTACTGTATATGTAAATTACAGCGTTAGCTACTGAGGTCTGTAAACAATTTTTAAATATATTTTATTTTTACAGGCTGTAAAGAGATATATTAAAATATGTGAAAAGAAGCACTTGCTGGATGAAACAATACAAAATATTAATGCCCAGCTACCAGCAATAGTAAAAAAAAAAATAGGATTGCGAGTGGGCAACAGTCGCACAATGACATTATGAGCTGACAATGCTACTGAAATCCCAATCTGTGTTATGAACCCTGCCTGAGCTAACCCCTCCTGGATGATTGGGAGATGGGCTGTGGTCTGTCTATTAAAATTTGGCTTTGCCGGGGAAGCCGGCTCCAGGTGGAGGCCATTGGAAATAAAGACTGGTGGTCTGATATAATAATCCTTATTCTGATATTAGGTGAACATTGTTTACATGCTGAGGATAGCAGGAGTCAGGGGAGTCCTAACATTTTAGATTGTGGCATTTTTTGGCTTCAGAGCAGCAAGGCATTTTTGGATCTCCTTGTGGGATCAGAATATCTGGTAAGAAGCCTTGTTAACTGTTTGTGGCGAGGAGGCTTTGGGAACACTTTATACTAATAAATCATAGTGATTTATTTTAATATTTTCTACACTGCAAGAGGAGATGGCCAAGTATTATATCTCCAGCACTTTAAGTGGACTTTTTTTGCACTTTTTATGGACTATTATACATTGCACATTGCACTTTTAGTTTATTGATTTATTTAACATTTAATGAGTTTTTCACATGTGTTGCCATAATTGTTTCCCATGAAATTAGTTGATTACATATTGATAGTGGACAGCGCACTTTATATGGTTTTATAATCATCCCAAGAATAAGGGGCACCAATGCATAAGCATGTTCTTTCAAGATTGTTGAGAAATGTTTCACTCCTCCATGTTCACCATCATCCTATTTGTAAGTGATTCTCAAAACCCAAGATCACTTTCTATTACCGATCCACCTATGGCAATCTCATATATAAGGTGATTGCCTGCCTTTGGATCAACCGTGGGTATAGACTAACTATATAACTTTGTAACAATAAAAGTACAGACGTTTGCTTGAATTGTAGATACAATTGCAGCGTTGCCCTTGACAATAACTGTGGTCATAAAGAAGGACACAGTATAGAGGTGACTCTTTTCTACACCTCACATCACAACCAGTTAGCTTTCCAGTGTTAGATTTAGCACGATACAAAGACAGCACGCTTTGGATGTTAATGGCTGAACAGGGACCCAGCATCTGTGGAAAGATCAATGTTATTGCTCATAAGAATGGTATTTTACTCCGGGATGGTTTGCAGATTATGAATAATTAGCTGTTTGTTCTGGGCTATTGATCAGTAGAATACCTTCACTTAGCGGATCCGTACTGGCTGTTTGGAGACAGCAATCTTACGTTGATTGCTCGTGCTGATTAAACGCTATTAACACCTCCTGCAAGTGACCAGCTGTGAAACCAAGTTTTGTCAATTAATGTAATTAAAGCAGAACCCCAGCCAAAAATATGGTTTGAGTCAGGGCTCATGTTCAATGAGAGATGCTCTACAAATAAGGGCCGGCTGCCAGCTACATTCTGTTTTAACTGGGACTAGGCAGCAATAAAGAGAATTGGGTGTTTTGATAATGTCTAAATTAAAGGAAAACTTACATTTTGCATAACAGATATAATGTTTATACACAGGCTGCTTTGTCATTTAAAGTGACACGAAAATCTTTTCTTAAGCCTCTTACACACGGTCCGATTGTCATATGACTGCGCTTCTGATTTTTGTCAAAAGCGCGTGTCCATGATTTTGTAAAGTGTACTGAAAATACAAAATTTTTTGTTCGACAAAGGCAAACTTAGTGACGTACTAGGAGGGTATAAAGAGGAAGTTAATTTTTGGTGCGTCACCCATTAGGCCGCTTGCGCTAATTTCGCTATTAAAAATACATTATAAAGATGATAATGTTCACTGAATTTCGTAATTTCAATGGCCGCTTCATGAATGTTGATTGTGAATTACAATCGCCAGTTTATTCAACCGAACACTTCCGGGTCGTTCCTTGATTCCGAACATGCGTGTTTATAATTTCGACTTTTGTTTGTTGATTTCTGTACACACCATCCGAAAATCGGATGCAGCGCTGTCGTGCGACAAAAATGTACTAGTCTGCACATCCAGCTTTTGTCTGTAATGTAATGTAAATTGGATGCTGAAAGGAGTGTACTAACAGTAAGAATTTTGGACGACAAGGTGTTGTACAAAAATTCCTGTCCGAAATCCGCCTTGTGTGTACGGGCCTTTAGTATGTATTCCTAACTCAAAAAATATCCTTCGGTTGCTCTCAGCCTCCTCCAAATTCCGTTTTTTTTATGCTTCTGTAATCTGAATAGAGTGTGGCTAGATTGGTTCTCTATGGTCCCACTGTATGTAGGAACATAGTCACCCTCTCTTCTTCACTGCCAAGATGGACTATGTGATTTGTAGTGTGCATATGACCACAACTGACACACACTGCTCATTCCAAACAAACTCATAGAGGATGTTACAAGGAAACTGAAAATTAGAGTAAGAATTAATATAAAATAAAAATAGATTACAGGGCCATAAAGTAGTGGATGTGTATGGAGTATTTTTGAAGAATAACTATATAATTTATTTGCACTTTACAGCAACTTGGTCCCTTAAAAAAAAAATCAAAAATAAAGTACAGCACCTTTGTTCACTTCTTCTGCCAAAGAAGCAATCTGCATGCTCTCTCCCTCAGAAATTGTGGCCCATTCAAAAGGGAATAAAAATGTGTGCTGCAAATCCCACTTGTACAATTGTTCTGTTCTCTGTTTAGCCTTCATGCACACAGGACTTTAAAAAGCGTCCAAAAAATGTCAGTAGCTTATCAGTGATTTTTTCAGCTTTTACCAGTGTTTTTTTTCCAATTGATCTAAAACGTCCAAAAACGTTGAGGGTTGGCCTTTTTTGAGCTTTTTTGGACGTTTTGAGCATTTGAACGGTTCTACAGCTGAAAAACATCTCTCAGAACCCTCTGGTCTTGGGTTTTTTTTTACAGATCAAAAACGTCACTGCTAAAAACAGTTGGTAACAGCCTATGTGTGCATGAACACATAGGATAACATGATGGAGGGTTTATTGACTGTAGGAAAAAACGTCTGCAGTTTAAAACAGCTGTTGTAAAACTGTGTGCATGAGGCCTTAATATAAAAGTTTATGGTGGGGGACCACGCATCTGAAAAACCTAGAAGTGGGTTAGATGTGTATATTCTGCCAAAGGTTGTAGCTCGGGTAAGTAATATGAGTCTTATTTTACAGGCTGCTTTGCTTTCATTTATTTGATTGTTTTATAATTTTGCAAGCAATAGAGTCAAGTTAAAGCATTGTCCTAGAAATCACCTTGCACCTAAAGTCAAGTATTTATTCTGGCCATTGGAATGAACTGGCCTGAGTGCGTTCATTGAGGCTGGGTTCACACCATTGCGAATTGGTTGCGGGTTCCCCGCATCCAATTCGCAATAGCAGGAGATTTTGACCGGCTCTCTATGGAGCCGGTTCACATATCTCCGCAGCAGGTCCGGTGCGTTTTTCCCAAAAACGCGGTGCGACTTTTGGTCCGTTTCAGGTCCGAATTCAGCCAAAAATTCGAGCTGAAATCGGACCTGAAACGGTGAACCAGGACGCACCGGACCCCTGCTGTGAGCCACATGCGGTTCATATGTGAACCCAGCCTTAGACACAATTAGGTGCGGCACTTTTTTCTGCCCAAAAGTTTGTTTCCTGAATGTGCTTGTGATGGGAGCTTTTTTTTCAGACTGTAAATGCTCCTCTGCTAATATGTCTGTAAAGGCCTATGTATGCATGGACATACAGTATAGAATAATAAAGAGGTGCTTTTACAGGTGAAAAAAAACCCTCAAATGCCTCTAACAGAGGTGTTTTTTAAGCTGTGTGCAAGAGGCCTTATGCCAGGGTTTCTCAACCAGGGTTCTGTGGAACCCTAGTGTTCCTCCAAAGGTTGCTAGGGGTTCCTTGAGCAATTGTCAGTTTCTACCTCTCACATAAATTACCAATGATACCATTGATCTTTTTAGCCATCTGTAAGAGGGTAATTCTTCCCAATGACCACAAGTGTAGGGAGCATTCTTCCCATTGACCATCACACTAATGTATCATGAGTTGTAGATTTTTAATTTTTAGCAGGGGTTCCCAGAGACCGGAGAATTATTTCAAGGGTTCCTCCATGTTGAATAGGTTGAGAAAGGCTGCCTTATGCAATTCCTGGCCAGCTTGGACCAATGTAACTACAGTATATGCTGTATATACCATACCTGGCTGATGCTCCCAAAAGCTGGAAATCACTGAATTAGATACCACCACTCCAGTGATATCCACTTGCTTTAACTTTCTGCACTGAGTGGCTGGCCTGATGCATTGTAAACATAGTAGGTCAGCTGCTTGGCACAGGTGTAATGTAGAGAATTCTTTGCATATTCTGAATGAATGCAAACCGTTCTCTAAATTGACATGATGGGGTTCTATGAATGGAGAAGGTGGAACTTTCATTTGTTTGACCATTCTCCATTCATAGAGAGCTTTTCATTGCTGGAAGCCATAGTGCAGCTTCTAGGAAAGGGTGAGAATTCATTTGTCAGCACTCCTGATAAATGCCTGTGACAAGTCCAGCGGTTCATATAATCCACATACAGCAATGGAAGATTATGGCTGCTGGGGTATTGAGGGAAGAGGACTAAAGATTTCAACCAAAGCAGGCAATAGATGATATGATTTTCTCTCCTTCCGCCTGACTCATACCCCAGTTGAAGTCTCCTTAGACGAAACGCGTTGGTTAAAAGAGAGTCCGCTCCAGTCCATTGTGCTCCCACAGAGTTTTATTTGGAATTCCATGCTGTTTTTTTCCTGATTTATATAAGTGCAATCTTTTTAATAAATCAAACTGGTCAGACGGTATTACGCTATGTAGTGCTTCTGTTTCTATGAGGGTCTATGCACATAGCCACTGTGGATCCCTACTGTGAAATATTTGATGTGGAGGTTCCTCTAAGAGTGACGGTGACACCTTGTCGGTCAAAAACCGGAGCCTATCCCTGAAGGGTGTCTACATAGAGGTTGTGGAGTCATATCCGTTAACATCAAGTTGATGCCTATGAGGTCCCAGAGTGGCCATTGTTGGCTACGCTTGTATCCAGATTGGGTCTGGTAAGGGTATTCATTTAGTTCAGGTGGTGGATGACACTGCATGCGGGTGGAAGTCACTTTATTTGGTCCTGCCAGAAACTGCGTTATGTAGCTCCAAGGATGAAGAGTGAATACATGAGCAGTTATTGACTTTGGACACTTTGATATGCACTTTATCAGCACTGTTTTGCACTTTATTTATGTGAAGAAGAACGAGTACTACACATAACACTTATAACTTGGACACTTTTTTTGCAATTACTGTTGGGTTTACTATATAATTGCTTTTTGTTACAACTCACAGTCCCAGAAGGACATTACCTGATTGATCCAAGCCATCAGGTATCTTATTCATAGCGCTGCACTTTATTTTTATTTTATTTTCTTTGATACAATAAGGGTTATTATTGTCGTGCCTGCTGCTGATGGTTTCATGGTTCGGGTAACGCAGTATCTTTACTCTTGGAACAGACTGCATCATATATGCCATTTTTTATTTTGCCCATAGTTCCACTTTAAGGGATGGATAAGGATAGAAGCAGAAAGGAGTCGCCAGCCGATCTGGGTTATGTGCCAGTAAACAAAATTCAGATTTTAAACACAAGTGGATAAAATGCTTGATACATAGGCAGCTTTTTATTGTCTCCATAAAAGTCTGTAAAGTAACGTAAAGAATAAATATGTAAGGCAGGCTGAAATGCCATTTAAATGCTAGATGACATTAGGGCTATTTTGGCAGTGATAGCTCTTATTTATGAATGACATTACTTTATGAATAGATAAAAGAGTGAGCTTGATATAATAGCATAGTCACCCACTCTGTGTTGGGACTCTGAAAATCAGATCACAATCCTGATCAGCAGCTCAGTACTCTTCTTGCTTATACTAAATGACAAATGAGCCCATTTCAGTTGGGAGTTTGCTTTCTGATTTTTTATTTTTTTATTTTCAGATAAAGAGAAAATTTCAAATAAATGTTATTGGTTACTCATAACCTTCATACAACCATTTGATTACAAATAAGTCCCGTTTGCAGGCGGTGCATTCTGATTAGATGCTGCCCATTGGCTGCCCCTTGCTATTTTTCTTTGTCACCACCAGTTGCCCGGTCTGGATGATTAAAATCAATGCACTGTATATGTGGATTGGTTTATCTCGGCAGTTATTTGTGGGTTCTAAGTGCTTTCTTCGTTTATGTATTTTATTATTAAAATAAAAGCATGCATAGCATAGCGCCATCTTATTTCACTGGAACGTTCTGCAGTTAACTCAAAATACTGCCCTTTGAATGCTGCTTTCCGTACCAACTGATGCTGCCTTCCCGATAGATGGAAAGCCCAAAAAGTACAAGTCCTGCACAGAGTGGGACACTTAGTGGGTATACAGTATAAAGATCTAGCTGTGGCACTTTATGTGTTACTGGGACTGTATATTGTCCATGCATGCTGCTGACAGTCTCCTTATTCCCAGGAGTAACACAAAAGACTGTGGCTTAGCAGCTATGTAGGATATAGTATGCCAAGACCATGATGTTTTGCCATGCAATTATGGAAGTGGGGGAATGAGTGCTGAGTATGTTTGATCGGTGTTTATGAACACTGAGGATTAAAGCTTAAGTTACTGTTTACCTTTGCTGCTTGCATTTTATATTGTCTGGAGACATGTTTGCTTTATTACTCATGCTGTGACAGCTGAATTTAAAGCCTAAGTTTAGTCAAAACATTTTCTTTTAATCAGCACAAGGGACAGTAGTTAGAATAAATGTGAAGTAGCCCCACGTGTTGCTGGCTGTGGTTTTACTTGAAATCTTCTGCCCTCTGATTCCCCCTCACCTACCCCCACAACCGCAATCTTCCAGTGCTTCAGGGGTTAATACGAGCCAAGGGACTTATCATATGCACCCTTTAAGAGCCTGCTATTTCCACCCCCTCCTCCACATATAGGTTCTGTACTATATTTAGCGCCACCCACGTGAGGGCCGCTGGAAGATGACTGACCCCAAAGGTTGCCCTAACCTTGCTAGCCTCCTGACACTCCAAAAACAACACAAACTAATCTCCTGCACTGTGTAGTGTGCCTCTATGCGACTGTAAGCTCTTTGCTTTAACGCTTGGTGATGGATAATGCACTTCTCGCTGCCCTCCACAGACTGGGGAATCCAAAACACTAGGACATGAAAAGATACAGAAGGCACGTGGACCTATCACATTATCCTCATACAAAGGTATTTATTTGAATAAGAGTAAGTATCATACTCACAAACATAGACTTGATAAAAGCATATTGTAACAGGTCCTCCACATGAGTCAGTGAAACTGTGCACACCACATGGGTCTACCTTTATGGAGGCATTAGTTGGCTAACACATTTCAAGGAATTCCTCTTCCTCAGAGCCTCTGTGGAAAAGGAATTTCTCGAAATGCGCTAGACAGCTATGCCTCCACAGAGGTAGCCCCATGTGGTGTGGATGGTGTGAGTATGACACTTACTTTTTTATTCAAATAAATACCTTTGTTTGAGGACAATGGCCAGATCTCAGGACCAGCAGCCCAGCCCCAGCAGCCAGGCCCCAGGACCAGTAGCCAGCCCCTAGGAGCAGTAGCCAAACCCTAGGACCAGCAGCCAGACCCCAGCAGCCAGATTCCAGGACCAGCAGCCAGACCCTAGCAGCCAGATCCCAGGACCAGCAGCCAGCTCCCAGGACCAGTAGCAAGGTCCCAGCAGCCAAACCCCAGGGCCCAGCAGCCAGACCCCGGGTCTTAGCAGCCAGACTTTTGGCCCCAGCAGCCAGACCCTAGGACCCGCAGCCCACTCTCCAGCAGCTAGAGCCTAAGCGCCAGACCCTTGGCCCCATCAGCAAGGCCCCAGGACCAGCAGCCAGACCCCAGGCCACAGCAGCCAAACCCCAGGGCCAGTAACCTGGCCCCAGCAGCCAGACCCAGGACCAGCAGCCCAGCCCCAGCAGCCAGACCCAAGCAGCCTAACCCCAGGCTCCAGCAGCTAGACCCCATGACCAGCATCCAGACCCCAGAACCAGCAGCCCAGCTTTAGAAGCCAGGCCCCAGGACCAGCAGCCAGGAATCAGGACCAGCAGCTAGTTCCAGTACCCATTACATAAGGTAAGTGAAATCTTCTAGGGCTGGGCCTGGGCATCAAAGTGCTATTAATATAATATTGTTTATTTTTACTATTGTTTAGTGACACTCTAATGTAGCTCATGGGACCTGGAGGGGACTCTTTCTGACATAGATTCTCAAATGGACATAGAAAGAATCTCTGTTAGAGAGACCCCCCTCCAGGATTTATTAGACCCCATTGTAGTCTCTAATGGGGCCTGGTGGGGTCTCTTTCTAACAGACTCTAACAGAGGCCCTCTCTGCGTTCAGGTCCCATTAGAGTACTTTGCTTCTTTGTTTAATGTTAAGAAATCGTGGGAGGATCCCAGGGTATTGCAGACTCCTTAGGGGAGGGGAGGAGTTAGTAAGATGACCATGCCCATGTAGGGGGCACCTGTGGGGGGGGGCTGCAGTTTGCCATCTTCGCCCAGGGCACCAAATGACCTTGTCCCGGCCCTGGGTACTATGTATCACAAGTACCGTCTAGTATGAGCAACCAGAACTTCCTGCAGTGGGAGTAAATTATTCAGTCTCAAGTCTCTTAAGAAGATACACACACATGGAGGAGTTGCTGACACTCTAACACACATCACTGACCTGGGGGTATTGCACTGGAGGACAGACTGACTTGGATGGATAATACTGGGGGACAGATTGACCTTGAAGGGGGATTATACTGAGGGACAGAATGACCTGGGTGGAGGATTATACTAGGGGACAGACTGACCTGGGAGAGAGGGGGAGGGATTATACTGGGGGAAAAACTGACCTGGGAGGATTATACTGGTGTCAAGACTGGGCTCCTGCTACTTAATGAGTAGCTCTTTTCTTTCAGTGCTCAGAAGCTGCTCAGCTGTTACCAGCCACACGTTACCACAGTGACTCATCTGGTTACCATTTACCTGTCTCATTAGTCCAGCCTACAGCCAGACCCTTTTTGCTATTTAAGCAGCTTAGCTCATTTCCTTCTTTCCTGTGCATGGTCTATGATCTCTAAGTGCATTCCTTCCTGTGCTCCTGTGTATGACTTGGCCTGGCTAACTTCCCTTCCTATTAGTGTTCCTGATTTTTGCTCCTGACTACGCTGACTTCTGGTTTCCTGATTCCGGCTTTTCTGATTACACGCTCTGGCATCCAAACCCTGGCTTCTGTTTTTTTACTATGTTCCCAAACTGTGTTATTTTTGTCATTTGGTTAAAGGTGTGCTTTTTACTGCATTTTCTGTCTCTGTCTGGTTTATGGTTTCTGACAACTGGGGGAACAGATTAACCTGGGGGGAAGGATTATACTGGGGGACAGACTGACCTGGTGGGGGATTATACTGGGGGATTGATTGACTTGGGGGGGGGGGGGGATATTATACTGGGTGACAGACTGACCTAGGGGGATTGGACTAGGAGACAGACTGACCTAGGGGGAATTTTACTATGGGATAGATTGAATTTGGGGGGGAATGATTATACTGGGGGACAGACTGGCCTGAGGGGGATTATACTGGGAGACAGATTGATCTGGGGGAGGGATTATGCTGGAGGACAGACTGACCTGATGGGATTATACTGGGGGACAGACTGACCTTGTTTTATTCAACCATGCCTTTTAAGCCCCTCCCACCCCTCAAATTTGGCCACACCCACTGTTCGCTCTTCTACTTAGTGTGCCCAAAGGTGCATAATGAAAACCATACCCCCTCTTCACTGAGGCGCACTAAGCACACCAGGGTTTTTTTTTAACAAGCAATGGGTCCCAACCTACCAATTTGATTAAATACTTCTGGATTTAACCTTAAACTGTGTGAGGGGGTCTTTCCTGTTGGAGTGGTGAGGATGTGTAACTCCCTTCCACAGTTGTTGGTGTCAGAGGGGAGTGTTGATAATTTAAAAAAACTTTTAGATGGGCATCATAGCAAATGTAATATACAGGTGTAGCGGTTGCCCCGACCGCTAGAGGCCTAGTGGTGACCTCTGGAGTCAGGGGCAGCTGACATTCCTCCTCAGGGTGCAGGTTACTCGGAATGGTGGGTGTAATGCAAGTTGAACACATGGGTGCCAGTCACTTTTTGAATGCAACAAAAGAGATTTTATTGTCTCTTAACAGAACTAGGGGAGAGAGGGTTTAGGGCAAGGACACCCTTAGGCAGATGCAGACCAAAAATAGTAATAGGCAGACAGCTATGCAGGTAGAGGGCCTTTAAGCTGTTAGCAGCACACAGTATTTTGTAGAACTGCTGTTTCCTATAGCAACTGAACTTTCAACAGTCAAAATGGATCTGCACACATAACTCACAGTATCCCGTTGTAGATCTTCTCTCACATCTCACAGTATCCTACTGTAGATCTTCCCACTGAGACCTCAGTCTCTCACTAGGCTTTCAAGATCCCAGCCGCCACTGGATCCCCTGAGCTCTTCCACAGCTAACCCGCTGTATACTCCTCAAGCTTCCCCCACACTACCTGCTGGGTCCCCGACTTGACTCTGCTGAAGCTTTCCAACTTCTTCACAGTCCCCGGCTACTGAAAAAGGCTGCTCTGGTACTTCTTCAGACTTCCAATCACTGGCCTCTGATAACAGGAGTGTTTGTCCCTTGGCGGCAACTGCTGTCCCCTTAATCTCTGACCTTGATCCTCACCTGCCTCTGGTAACAGGAGTGGTCATCACATGTGATCTCTGGCAACCTTCGGTTCCCCGTCCGGCTGAACCTCTGTAACTTGGTTAGACTCCTGACCTGAAGCCCCAACCCCACACTGCTTCTTACAATCCTGGATAGGCCTCAGGCAGCCTAGCAGCCAGGTGCTCATGGATAGGCCTCAGGCTTCTGGCATAGCAACCAGGAGCAATACAACACATGTCCACCCAGACAGCCATCCATCCAGAACCCCGGTCACCTGACTCCTTCCAAATAAATAGACTCTCCCAGCAGGCCATGGGGCCAAAGAGACTTCAACCAATTGGCTGGGACAAGCTATCCACTCCTAACCTAATTCACTATGCCCTTGTCATTCCAATGCCACAGGCAGCAATGCCACCTAGTGACAGAAGAGAGAGGTGCCCCAAATTCAGGTTTAGGGCAAAAGTCAGTGTATCATCCTAACAATTAGCCAGGCAAGTTACCACCTAGCAGAACTAAATTTATGAGCAGCCCTGTTTAGGATCAGGGTGCTACACAGGGATACGAGAAGAGGTAGTGACATAAATCCATACATACATACATACATACACACATACACATACACACGTTGAACTGGATGGACTGGTGTCTTTATTCAACCTTACCAACTATATAACTATGTCCGTCAGTCAGCAGCAGCTTATATCCATCTCTCCAGAACACTATTCAGCAGTGATGCCACTTCCCATGATACTCCATACAGGTAGTACCTGTCCATCTGACAGGGTGGTCCACAGAGTGGCAATAATGATGCATCATTTCACTTTAGAACAAAGACCTTTGTCATCCTATTACGTGAATAAAGTATAATATATCAGCACACATGATTCATTTATGATTTTTCTTATTATTCTTGTGATCTGCTAAGGTAAACCATTATTTTCTGCCTATATACTGTATCTGGACCTCATTTCTAACATCTAAAGTTATTGCCCATAGGACCTTACTCTGATTGGATTACGAGCAGTAGATAGAGACATGTATCTTTCCTCCCCTCGTACAAACAAAGCTAATTTCCGCTAATAACATTTTTTAGACCCAAAATAGTTAAATTGTTTATCGCTACACTAATAACCTGATTCCCGGCACTTTGCAATAGTGCATGCTGTATAATGTTAGTGGTGTATCATGGATTAATGAAGGCAATAGAGTCTGTTTTATAACTAATTAGTTTTTGTTATAGCTGGAGAATAAAAGCCTAATGTCTCCCATTTTTCATGTCCTGTAAACTACTGTTTTGCAATTTATGGTGTGACCAGAGCTTGCACTTTGATTCGTACTTTTCTATACAAGTGTTTTGTGTCTAAAAGTAGATTGGCAAGCAATCAGATTTCAGTACACTTTTGTCATATCAGTAAGGGAAGCTTTCTGATTAGTTGTTATGAATGTCTGCTATCTAAAATTAAGCTGGCCGTATACAGTTAGGTTTTATTCGAACGTTTGGAGGAAATTCTAAAAAATCATTCATCAGAACATTCGATGATGTCATCATTGACAATGTCAACTGATTTTGTTCAAAGGTCCTTAAAAATGTTGTTCTGCTACTTGAATGGATTCCCAGACCTATTAAACTGGTTTCTTTTATTTCTTGTGAATTTAACAAAAGAATATTGCAAAGCAAGGTATATCTAAATGTACAAGTATGCATGTATAGTAGAAGTATATTTATCTATGCTTTATATGTTTATCAGCCCATGGGGTTGTAGTGGATATACTACATATATGATCACACATCTAATATTGAGCAGGTTTCCAAAACCAGCCATGACCTATCGAGGCATGGACTCCACTAGACAAAGCTTCTGCCTGCTTGCCTTCTTCCCATAGTGCATCCTGGTGCCATCTGTGGGAGGCACAGTGGTGTAGTGGTTAGTACTTTCCCCTAGCAGCAAAAGGCTTGCTGGTTCGAATCCCAACCACGACACTACCTGCCTGGAGTTTACATGTTCTCCCTGTGCCTGCGTGGGTTTCCTCTGGGTACTCCGGTTTCCTCCCACACCCCAAAAACATGCTGGTAGGTTAATTGGACCCTGTCTAAATTGGCCCTAGTATGTGTATGTATGAAGGTGAGTTAGGGACCTTAGATTGTAAGCCCCTTGAGGGTAGGGACTGATGTGAATGTACAATGTGTATGTAAAGCGCTGCGTAAATTGATGGCGCTATATAAGTACCTGAAATAAATTAAAAAAAATTAAAAATCCCTTCCTTTGGTAAGCAACGAGAATGCACCTGGCTATCCACATGATGTAAAATAAAATGTGGCTTATCAGACCTGCCCAGATTCTTTCTGATGCTCAAATGCCGTTTGTAAGCGCATTTGGCTGTGGATATGTGTCAACGTTGACACTTTGACCAGTCTAAGGCTACGCAGCCCCATTTGCAACAAATTGTGATGCACTGTATATTGTGACACCTTTCTATACGAATCAGCATTAACTGTTCAGCAAATTGAACTCCAGTATGTCTTCTGTTGGATCCGACTACATGTGCCAGCCTCCCCATCTCCATCAATGAGCCTTAACTACCCAGGACCCTATCTCCAGTTTTCCTGCATTGGTCCTGACCACTGCAGACTGGGAACATCCTACAAGAAGAGCATACATTTTGGAGTTGCTCTGACCCTCCCTTTACATTGGTGGTATGTGCAGAATTGTCTTTACACTCGTGGTCAGTATAAACCCCCCCCCAGCATTGCCACTTATTCTAGGAGTCCTAGGATCCCCAGTCCATGGTATGCAGGCAGTGATGAGATGATGTGTTATAACCTTTTAGCAACCAATCAGTGAGCAGTAATGATGTGCACTAACCTCTTGCATCCAATTAGTGAGTGGTAAGGATGTCCAGTAACATCTAGCAACCAACCAGTGAGCAGTATTGATGTACAGTAATCTCTAGCAACCAATCAACAAGCAGAAGTCAGGTGCTGTAACCTCTGGCAAATAATCAGTGAGCCATAATGTGTGCTGTGACCTCGAGCAGCCAGTCAATGAGCGGTAATAACATGCTGTAATCTCTGGCAACCCATCGCAATCATTGCCTGATCTGATTCAGTAAACTGATTTTGAGTAAAGCTGCTATTTATTGTATGCCTCAGAGGAGGTGGAGAGCAAAATTGCATGGGGGGGGGGGGGCAAGAAAATGTTTGCCCAGGGTCCAATCAATATTAAAGATGGCCCTGAGTGGTCGTCTTAGAGGTGTGTTTGGGGTCGTTATCATGTTGGAATACTGCCCTGTGGCCCAGTCTCTGAAGGGAGGGGATCACGCTCTGCTTCAGTATGTCACAGTACATGTTGGCATTCATAGTTCCCTCAATGAACTGTAGCTCCCCAGGGCTGGCAGCACTCATGCAGCCCTAGACCATGACACTCCCACCACCATGCTTGACTGTAGGCAAGACACACTTGTCTTTGTACTCCTCACCTGGTTGCCGCCACACATGCTTGACACCATCTGAACCAAATACGTTTATCTTGGTCTTATCAGACCACATGTGTTGGTTCCAGTAATCCATGTCCTTAATCTGCTTGTCTCCAGCAAACTGTTTGCGGGCTTTCTTGTGCATCATCTTTAGAAGAGGCTTCCTTATCAAATGGCAGCCATGCAGACCAATTTGATGCAGTGTGCAGCATATGGTCTGAGCACTGGCAGGCTGACCCCCCACCCCTTCAACCTCTGCCGCAATGCTGACAGCACTCATATGTCTATTTCCCAAAGACAACCCCTGGATATGACGCTGAGCACGTGTACTCAACTTCTTTGGTCGGCCATGCCGAGGCCTGTTCTGAGTGGAACCTGTCCTGTTAAACTGCTGTATGGTCTTGGCCACCATGCTGCAGCTCAGTTTCAGGGTCTTGGCAGTCTTCTTATAGCCTAGGCCATCTTTATGTAGAGCAACAATTATTTTTTTCAGATCATTAGAGAGTTCATTGCCATGAGGTGCCATGTTGAACTTGCAGTGACTAGTATGAGAGAGTGAGAGCAATAACACCAAATTTAACACACCTGCTCCACCATTCACACCTGAGACCTTGTTACACTAATGAGTCACATGACATAGGGGAGGTAAAATGACTAATTGGGCCCAATTTGGACATTTTCACTTAGGGGTGTACTCACTTTTGGTGGCAGCAGTTTAGACATTAATGGCTGTGTGTTGAGTTATTTTGAGGGGACAGCAAATTTACACTGTTATACAAGCTGTGCACTCACTACTTTACATTGTAGCAAAGTGTCATTTCTTCAGTGTTGTCACATGAAAAGATAGAATAAAATATTTACAAACGTGAGGGGTGTACTCACTTTTGTGATATACTGTAATACAAATTCAAAGAATTACTTTATTATACAAAAATGATAAAAACAAGCGTGGCTAAAGTATAGCGGTTTGCACATATAGTAATTTCCAATTTTGCATAATCGTGAGGGATTATACAGTAGCATAAAAGCATCTGATGTTTTTTAAAGCCACCTTCTTCTTCAGAGGTGCTCCAAGGAGGAGTATATAATAAACTATAGGTGCATAAAGGAAATACATATACACAACCGCTAAGTAAATGTCTTAAAACCAGATTGATGGCATTCCAAAGGTCTGACAAACAATGGGGGATGGGGAGCACCCCCCGTCCACAGACATGGCTTCCATGCAGTGCTTTACACCTTCCACCATATACAGATACAAATTCAGCTGTTGGAGGAACCTCCTTCCCATGCCTGTCTTGGTTGACACTGTCCTCTGCTATATATTAGCTATATTTTGGACCATTCACATCTGAGCATCTCGGTGGTTCTCTGCCGCTGCCCCAGTGATGCGGTGGGTGGGGGGTCTGTGGACTGGGGGTGCTCCCCATCCCCCATTGTTGGTCGGACCTCTGGAAGGGCATCAATAATTATAATCCCTCACGGATGGATATGCAACATTGGAATTTACTATACTGTATGTGCAAACCGCTATACTTTAGCCCCGCTTGCTTTTATAATTTTTGTACGATAAAGTAATTCTTTGAATTGGTATTATGTATGGTCCAGTAGCCCTTATAATCCCCCTGTGATAGTTAGAGGGTATCCACTGTAACACATGAACTTTAGGGACAACATGTTCACTTGCTGCCTAATATATCCCACTCACTTTCAGATGCCATTGTAATGAGGTAATAAATGTTATTCATTTTACCTGTCAGGATGGGAGGAGAGAAGTTACAGTGATCGGTGTAGCAGGCATGCTCGGCATACCAGGAATTCCTGGTATGCCTGGAATGCCTGCTATGCAAAAACACTGATCGCTTTCTCTCCTCCTATCCCCGCATTGTGATATACAGCGCAGAGTGCACTGTTCCAATGCGAGGCTAGGAGGAGCGAAAGCGATCTGTGTTTTCACATAGCAGGCATGCCAGGCATACCAGGAATACCAAACCTGTCTCTGTCATTGATGAAAGGGCGGGCGGTGCTGGCAGGGAGGAGGGAGCGGAGGAGGAGAGGAAATCACCTCTATGGGCGGCACAGACCAGGGGCTGTGAGACCCCCTCTGCCCACTACAGTGAGCAGGGTGGAAATACAAGTCCCTGCTCCCTGTTAGAAAAACTACAGGTGGGAGTTCCAAGACTGATGGCTGGTAGTTCAGGACTGATAGCAGCCAGCAGTCTTACAAACAGGAAATCCCTGGGCAATAACAGTTTTTCAGCAAGTTCAGCAGGCTATTGCAGAGGAACTACAGAGCTCAGCAGAAAATGGATGACATAGTTGGCGAAGGTAGAAGATCAGCAACAAAAGTTTTTTCCCAGAGTTCTGCTTTAAAATTCCAATTTTGTTAGGTTAAAAAAAAGAGAAACATTTTTTTATTCTTTGTCTTCCATTTTTTTATTACTACTGTTGAAAATAAACATTGATTTGTCCCCATTAACCAATAGAAAATTAAACAAATATTTTAAAAACAAAATTTCAAATGAAATGTATGTGTATTGGCAGTTTTATTCTTGATTAATCCATACTGCATACAAATCAAAGTAAATCCAGAATGGACCACAAGTCCCAGAAAGCCAGAGGAGGAAGAGAAGTCCTTGTATTAGCAGAGGAAATCCAAGAAAGGGCCACTCAGTGATAAAGCCTCCGCCTTAAAACCACTCGCTTCGCTCACCTCTGAGTATGGACCCTTGAGCTAAAATGCCATTTACAGTGCTTGTCCCCCTTTAGGGAAAATGATCTCCAAAGCACTTATGCACCAAGACTCCAGCATTTCTAGAGCGGTTCCACCGAGCATAAAAAACAGAAGAAAGAATCTAAGTGCGCACTGATTGATAGTAAAATCCTTGTTCTTTATTAAAATTGTACTCACATTTCAAAAGAGTCAAAAGCGCGTTTATATGGTATGTGTAAACATCCCCAATCGTTCAGTTTAGCAGCAGGGAAGTTCTGATGAACGTAACGCGTATGGGGGGAGGAGGTACGCTCTGACGTCACCCGCTTCTATACTGAACGATTGGGGATTTTTACACATCCCATATGAACGCACTTTTGACTCTTTTGAAATGTGCGTACTGTTTTAATAAAGAACAAGGATTTTACTATTATAATCAGTGAGCACTTAGATTCTTTCTTCTGTTTCTTATGCTCGGTGGAACCGCTCTGGAAACCCTGGAGTCTTGGTTCATAAGTGCTTTGGAGATCATTTTCCCTAAAGGGGGACAAGCACTGTAGACCACTTGTTAGGTCAGGGGTCCATACTCTGAGGTGAGCAAAGCGAGTGGTTTTAAGGTGGAGGGTTTATCACTGAGCGGCCCTTTGTTGGATTCCCTCTGCTAATACATGGACTTCTCTTCCTCCTCTGGCTTTCTGTGACTTTCCATTTTGGATTTACTTTGATTTGTGTGCAGTTTTACATAGACTTTGCACTTTTTGCACTGCACACGTTTTATACATACCTTTTAGGTATTACAACAAAACATGTAAATGGCCTGCTGTACATATACAGTATTCCTGCGTATGTCTACCCTGAAGTGTACCTCAATATCATAAGATGTGCTTCATGGCTAAAGATGAGCAATATTTATTCGTTTTTAAACAATATTGTATTTGGAAAAGTGTTGTTTTTAAATTGTTTGTAATAAATTTTGACGTTTTAAAACTTTTTGTTTGATGTCTTCGGAAAACCAGGAAAATCCATTGTCTTTGCTGCTACTTTGTCTACAAATTTGTTAGGATGTGGTACCCAACTCTTTTTCTACTAAATAGCATGTTGCAAAGTTATATAGATATGTAATTAACACTTCTGACTTCTTGCTGGGACATCACTTGTAGCACCAGATACCCAAGAGTTGCAGACTGCCTCCCTCTACATTTTGGATACTCTTTACTGCAGACTGAGTCAGCAGAAGGACCAGCCACTAATTAGAACAGATGTATGCAAGAAAAGAACAGTCAGTCTGAGGGTATCAGCGGGGACCCCCGCACACTCAGTACTTGGAGGAGAGGTGCCCCTACCCTACTCAGTGTCTCTGGATCTGGCTTTACTATACAAGCCCCCAGATGAGGGATACCCTGATTTACCTTCAAAAGGCTTCTCCTCTTCCTATTGCGGCATATGTCATTTGTGAGCATTTTAAAAAGGCCGTGGCTACTTGAGGGCTACCTATGCCATTTTTGATATCTATACCATACAACTCACTGGCTGACGGTTCGTGCCTCACAGCTATACTATTTTGGGCCATGATATATCTCAATTAATTCATATCTTGGCACATACATTAGATCCAGTAACTCTGGCTATCTGGAGGGTGAAAGTTTTCTTCTATTTCCCCTACCGCACCTGATACTGATGACATATATCTAGGTTGAATTGCCGGACCCCTGGAGGTCCACCTTTGCCTTGGGGTTGTTTATAGTCTGTCTTGTGGGATTTTATCCTATTCTTGATTTCAAGATCTATCAGCACCTACCCAATATGTCCTGAGGAAGCTATTGAATAGCGAAATGTGTTGACAAGCAAGCATGGAGGAGTCTATGGACACAATCTATTGACAGATATGTACTCTGCCTAGTATATCTACCACTGACCTCTTCTCTACTTAGTGAAAGGTTCCATACCTCCATGACTGTTATATTGGGTATCTGTTCTGTCACATGATTTGCATGTAACATAAATATGCAGCTATAGTAATGTTTTTATAGTTGGTTATTACAATGCCATCTTGTGGTTCTTTTGGATATTACACCTTTCTATTGTATTTTCTTAGTGTGTACCTCCCATCCTCTGTGAGCTAATTTCCTCTTCCTAGTTCACTCTACTCTGTAACTTCCTGTTCCGGGTGCACTCTGCTATTCTATTTCCTCTTCCTGTGTCCTCTCTCTCATGAGGTAAAGAATATGGCTACATGCTAGAAGGCCTCACTCAATCTACTCGCATCCTAGGACACATTACTATGTTTTGACCTGCAGTTACCATCTTTCGACCATCTGTCACATTTGTTGTATGCTGTACCTGCTATTCCAATGAATAAACGCTCATGGAAGGAATCGGTAATTGGTGAGTCACTATCTGATAAGAACTGTCTGCGGTGATCATATCTGCTTATACAGGCCAGGCATAGAGGTCTCAACAAGGGATAAGTCGCCATTACAACAGTTAGGAGTCAGAATAGTATCTGATGACCTTGTTTGAGCAATAGGGTGTTGTTGTCTTTTTAAATTCTCATTTTTGTAATAAAGATATATTTTTTATAATTATCCTCTCATGTTATGCCCATAAAGTCAGTCTCTTGCTTTGAGAGAGAAAATTCCACTCTTTTAATCCTCTTGTATACAGCTTTAATGTTGGCATAGTGGGAGTCTTCCTCTTCTCAGTCTGAGGGTAGCCATACACTGCTAGAAAATCTCTTTATGAGCCTGCAGGCTGCCAGCTATTGTATATAATGGACCTGCTGAAAAGTGACTGCATCCGATATGGTTCAATCACTGTTCGGCCAATAATTTTCCACCCAGCTAATTGATTTTTAAATCAACTTTTGTTGAGCCAGAGGGTGTATGCAGGGCCACTCACAGTTTAAGTTTCACCCAGTTCAGCAGAAAATGGCCATCTGTAGCTAGATTTAAATTATTAGAATAAGGCAGCCTTGTCTATAAAAATGTTATGCCCCCCTTCTGTTACTTAACATTACTTACTTTGATACTGACAATGCACCAGGCTATGGATTTATGAGCAAGCACCTTTAACCATATAATAGATGCACTTTCCAAATAGATGTGCCCAGCTAGAACAAAGCACCCATAAATCCACAGCCCTTTTTTCCTTGTGAGGGATTAAACATAACCCATTAGGAACAACAGGTGTGGGCTAAAAGTGGCAACATTTTCTTTTAAGATGGGATATTTTTTTAGGTTTTTCCAAATGTTTTACAGAGACTGAGGAAGCAGAATATTTGGTACCCATGAAAAACATTGAGTAATCACCATAGAAAACCCCTTATATATTCCTCCTTGATGGTATCATCATTTAAAACTCTGGAAATCATCCAACTTGAAAGGAAACAAAGGATATACTGTAAGTAATTACATGCAGGGTGGGAATGGTCAAAACAATGGAAAACAAATATTTGTATTGTGAAACATACTGTATACTCATGAACTATTAATTGTGGCCAAATAGTCATTAATTTGAAGATTATTGTTTATGAGGAATTACAATAAATTATGGAATTTTAATTGTAGTTCAATCGTGGTATAATTTAGGGCACATTTAAAGTCCCATACATGGTCAGCTCTCTATCCTGTATAGGGTAATATTTTAGGGTGGTAGGATTTATTTTTTACACAACTGAGGAATCTGAATAAAAGTTTTCATGCCCGAAGTTCAACTATAAGAATGAATATTTATATTGCATGAATTCAAATATCTTTAAGATGTCTCAAAGGGCGTTCTGGCATAGGTGTTGAATGTCAATTAAACTCACCTCCTTCTTCTTGGTCCATGGTTTTAAAGTATTCAGAACCTCAATGACTTGATTTCCCTGGATATCAGAGATGGAACAACATTTAGTGAATTGCTAGATCATGTGGAGAGGCGACCCCATGTCACTGGGTGGATTAGTACTTTCACCCTGTTTTTTCCAAACACAGGCATGCTGATTACACACCTGTGGGCTGGGTTCATAGTCATTCCAGGGATAGAGCCCAGGGCTCCCACTTGGAGACAGCTCCACACAGGCAGACAGGAAGTTTGGCCTAGGAGCCAGGAAGGACTCCAGCCTACAGACGCGAGGTCTGTGTATGAGAGTCAGGAGGGCTCCCATGTTCTCTAGGAGAGAGAGACTGCAGGTGGCAGCATGAGCATACAGGTGTGAGGAACAGACCTAAGGCCTAGGCGTGAGGCCTGAAGCAGCTGTGTCGCAAATTAGTAACTAACCATATACAGTAATGATGGAACCCCATGCGAGGGAAATTGATGTTGTTTTTGAACTTTCTGTTTCCTTTAAATAACAGTGGACTGCCATGCCCATAAAAATGCAGTCTGGACTGGCACAATTTCTTCAAGTCGCATACACCACTAGAGCTTAATCTGATATCTTACAATCAAGACAGGGTTCACAGACCATATCATGTTTACATCTTGGACCCTTAAACCAAATTGTAATCTTCCCCCACAGTCTTAAATACAAAGCTCAATTGTAGCTCACACAATAACAACAACTGTGCTCCAATCAGCAACACTGGAGCTACTTTTGAAACCTTTGACGTTAAACACAGCTGTAGAAGGGATGGTATTTTAGGATGTTCATGGTGAATACGTGAATTTGTTGAATAGGAAAATCAGTGGTAGGTAGTGGTAGCAAGTGTAGCATTGAAAGAACTTCATGGAACTATTCTGCAATGTTGTAAATGTATTGTAGCTTTTCAAAACCACTTCTTTAGTTGTAATGAATACCAGGAAAATACCCTAGCATTTATATTCAGACAGGTAGCGCCAACATCTTATGTCTAAGGACAGGATGGGAAGTGTGAACATTTTAGAACCCTGTACTAGTTACAGAATTCTATCCTTGGTGTCAGGGTGACTTCATAAATTCAATCCTTTGAATTACATGGCTGAAGGTGTTAATGTTTATAAAAATGCATGTGTGGAGATTTTAAAACAACATTACATATGGAAACCGATGCTGTCAAAGGCCCCTCCCCTGTTCAATGCAATGGTAGTTGTTCCAGTAGAAGGTAGATGGCCTCTTCAAAAGTAAAGAACATTTTTAATATTACAGAACAAGTCCAAATGAATGTGACCAACTACTACCAGATATATCCTGGCCTGGATAAATGAGAACCTTTATAGACATTTTATGGAGCAGGATATCAGTAGGTGGGACCTTATCAGTATAGGTATAGTTTTGGCAATAATTGTTAAAGAGCAAAGTAAGTGTATCTCTACAAAGATACCAGTTAGGCCTGTTAAGCTATAGAGCAAAGTCTTCACCCTGCCATTTTGTCAGCTTCTTGTAATGGAGACATGTTTCTTCCCCTAGGAAGAGAGCACCAAACTGCTAATTAACTTGGCTGTTCACAAGTAGGGCTATCCTATAATCCTTCTCTGTTATCGTTACCAAGCTCCAAAGCCAGGAAACACTGAATGAGAGGATTTTTAATGAACATTTAATTTATATTGTAAAATTGTAATTAAATATTAGTTAATGAAATGCAATTCCAATGAGGCCTATTAATTTTACATGCGTACACTGCAGCTGGGGTGATGAATTTACCTCATCCTCCTTGTCTTAAAAGCAAGGGATGAAGGCCTTAATTTTCTTCGTTTTGAAAGAGTTATGTGAAATATGAGTCACTGTCTCGATGAAAGCAGAGTAAAACTTATTTGAAGCCATTTTTACAGTATATAAAACAGTGGGACAAGCTCTCCTGCACACTCCTGCAGTCTTGCATTGCTTTGTTAACATGAAATTTGTCTTGATAAGATCTACTTTGTGTGCAAGCACCTCGATCTGGCAACACAAAATCTAATTATTTCCGAGAATTTGGCTCTGATAATTAGTTCAGGGAAACATAGAAAAGAACAGCACAAAGCATTTCGCTGCCTCGCCTATAAATTAATTTGAGGCAATATGCTGTCAGCAGCAATTTCCATATTTTCAGGTTAGGGAAAAAATACAGAGAAAATAATTTGTTATCACATGTGATTTAAGACTTGCACAGATGAATTATCCCAGAATCCTCCATCCCTGCTCTGGCATCCTGTTGACCAAGTGGAGGTCTGTTTAATGTACTGTTTATTAACTGAGGCGCTAAATTTCCATGACAGATGTATTTTCTTCTTAGTGGATGAAGTCTTGACCTTTTGATAACAGAATTGTCTGCGTCGCTTCCAGGTTCTTGTCAAAATATAATGAACAAATTGCAGTGCTAATCGAACACAGGCCTTTGCCTGATAGTCACCCATCAAAGGTCACTTTGTTGCTAATGAGGGCTTGTGATAATACCTCTTGCACATCCGGGAGGTTGTCTTAAAGGCCAGCTTGTATTGGTGCCACTTGGGGGACAGTTGGTGAGCCTCTTGACAAGACAGAATGTCTTCTACATTTGTAGCCAATTTCTGTCATTAGACTTAAGCAGACAGATACTTTATGTGACCTTCAGAAGCATTTAAAAGTGCAAATCTATCTGCTCCATCATCTTCTTTGCATCTCCTTAACCCTGTGTCATTAAAATAAATTAATGGTTGAGCTAGGTTAAATTAAGCCTAGTGATATAGCTGGTTTGCAATCCCTTTTTCATGTGCAGTACATTCACATGTGACAGATTAGGCAACATTTTGTATATGAGGGTTGTAATACAATACAGTACGATGTGGATATAGTTTTAATGAATGTAAAAAATGTTTATTTTGCTAATTTCTTTCTGGCACTTGGTTAATTGTTGGCCTCTAATGGATGGTGTGATATATACTAGACCACTTAGAACATACAGTAGAACTTAGAACATAGTACTTTAGTTGTTCTTTTCATTGTGAGCAGATGGGCCTGGGAAATGGATTACTGAGGGCAGCAATCAGGACAGTAAAGGCATATTATTGAAGGAGGAAAATCTCCCCAGCATATATCCATGTTTTATTGAATAAGAAAGATATAGAACAGGGGTATTGCATTAAAATTCAAGGAGGTTCAGTCCCTAATTTTTTCTTCCAGCCGAGGTCCAAATCTCAAGTCTGTGCTATGAAAGATTGTACGTGTCTACTTTCCTTTATATGGCGCAAGCTCTCTGGCGTTTTTGTTACTGTTTTCTCCACACGCTCTTGTAATACTTTGTAAATGTCCCCCATTACTGTTCCCCCTTACATCAGGTGCCGTTCCAGAGTAATTCATTACATTAGGTGCCCCCATTAGACTACCCCCATAAATCAGTTGCCACCATCAGAGTACCCTTTATATCAGGTGTCTTCATCAGATTGCCCCCTTAAGTAATGTGTTCCTATCAGAGTGCCACCTTACATCAGGTATTCCTATTAGAGTGCCCACTTACATCGGGTTTATGCATCGGGAAGGCCCCCTTACATCTGGTGTTTCCCATCAGTGTGCCCCCTTACATCATTTGTCCGCATCAGCGTGCCCCATTATATAAGGTTCCCCCATCACAGTGCCCCATTACACAGAGTGTCCTCATCAGAGTGCCCCCTTACTGTCAGGAAAGAAGAAATAAGCTCAGGCACATAGTTATGTGCAAACGGAAAATCTCTGTTAGCCAAAACACAGACATAGAAAACCTATTAGCAAAACCCATAGGCAGAGAATTCCCGTTAGCCTGACCCACATGCATGCGCACAGGCCCACACTGGTGCGCGCCGGCGTGCACGCTCGCCACTAAGTGGCGTCTGAAAGGATTTGAACTCCTCTCGATCCTCCGTCAATCCGCAGTGGAGCAGCTAAATCCCATGGGACCCCAGAGCCCCCCTCTGAGATATAAGAAAGTACACACACACAGTTATCTCTCAGGGAAAAGCTACTCTTTATTTCCCGGGTTCCTCTTTTATAGCTAGAAAAAAGTAGGAGTTACAGACGCCTTATAAGGGTATTTACACTGGTTTCACTTTCGACACATAATATCAGGGAAACAGAAACCGGACAAACGAAACTAGCTTCATGCATCTTAAAGGGGTATTAGCATACATATATGTGTAATAGAAAGCATACATAATTATACAAAATGGAGACACTTAAGTTATATATATTCCTACAATCCCCTCTTAGGTCACACATGTGACTTTATACTCTAACTACTGGTTGGTACCTGGGACCATTAGTGTGTCTCTTGCCAAGGGGTTGATACCACATAGTTTTAGTGATGGTAGCATCAATAAGTTTCTGTATTAGGCCTTGGATGCAGGGGATACAACAACAACCATGCAGAGTTCTGGCACTAGGGTGTTGTATGTGTGGTTTCTGTATTATCTTGGAGTAATGATCCATACTGGCAGGAATACAGTTAAGGCCAGCAGGATTAGAAGACAAAATGCCTTCCCAGAAGTCTGTGGTGCAATAAGCGAGGTCATCTTTTTCAGAGACTTTTCCACCTATTTCACTCGCTGTTCGAGGACTTATACCACCTGTTTCGCCTCTCTTGTCTTTATCTTGCTTCTTGGGTGCTTGGTTCACCCTCTTCACACGACTGGCATGGATCCAGGACTGTGAGCTTTCCACCAGTATAGCTGTTCTGGTCAGCACCATCACCTTTGTGGAAGATCTAAAGGGGTATTCTTGCTACTTATTTCGGTTCAAATGTTGGACCACCACAGTATCTCCCAACTGGAAAGAATGGATTGGTTCCTGTAAAGAAAAAGGAGATGTGCGAGCGACATTTCTTTCAACTTTGTCCAGAGTTTCAATAGGTTTTCTCACATATTCCTCCTGGATTAGATCTAGGTCCCCTCTTCCTACCATAAGTGGCTGTCTGGTCCATGGAGTGGGGAATGGCCTACCCATGAAAACCTCAAAAGGGGAGTAACCTGTCTTCTTGGAGGGGGTCATTCTTACCTCAGCCAGAACTGCTGGGGGAACCTTCTTCCTATTTGCATAAGTTAAGGTATGCAAAGGTACTCCTGTCTCTTACCACCTTTGGCATATGTGTAAAGTCTATCTGTAGGTGAGTGATCCGGTGTTCATGTTTTGCCCTTTGTGGGTTGTTGGGGTTGTTCCTGATACATGTGATGCATCTGGAGTCATATGCATTGACAAGGGAGGGGAGGCCTAGAATATATTCACATGTAGTCTGCCATCCTCTATGTCCCACCCCATGGTACTGTGAAATAAAGAGCGGTGCACTGGCAACAGGAATGCATGGTCTCACCTCTTGGCAGATCCAGAATTAGGGCTTATCTGCACACCTGCGTTGTTCCAATATCGGATATCTGTGTCCGTGGCATATGTCTGTAAGTCTTGCAATGTTTGGTCTAGAAGTGGCATTTCTAGCGTGAACAATGGCATTTGGGTAGTTGCATTTTGAGTGGATGAGGCTTCCTTCTCTGCTAGGGCATTTCCTTTGGCTATATCAGTCTGCTGGCCTGTGTGTGCCCTGCAATGTAAAATGGCAATGGACGTTGGTAGCTGTATAGCTTTTTAGTAGTTCTTTAAAATATGCACATCTTGTCCTTCAAAGAGCTGGCAAGCTCTTGTGAGGGCTATCAGTTCTGCAGCCTGGGCTGACTGGTAAAGAATTGATTTTGCCTCTTGAATTTTGTCTGGTAATTGTACAACAGCATATCCTGCATAATATGTGTTGTCATTGGGCCTTGAACAAGAGCCATCCACAAACACACTCTGTGCATCTGGAAGGGCCACAGAAGACATGTCCTGTCTTGGGGATGCGTCCTGATGGATGAGATCCAAACAATCATGTTGTGGGACAATCTCATCCTGTTCTCCTTTTAATTCTAACAAAACATTGAGGATTGGGGCTGTGCCTGAGGTAGGAGAAGCATATTTTATCTTTAGCTTAGGGTTGGAGAGCAGTATAACCTTATAACCACTAAGCCTTTGGGCCAACATATGTTGGGCGTGTAAAGTGGTATCCTGTCCCAGAGTGAATGATGTAGCCATTTCCACCACCATTGCACAGGATGCTAAAGCTCTGAGACACGCAGGCATGCCTTGAACCTGTATTGGAGAAAAAAGCCACAGGGAGGAGCTTGCCTCCATGTTCCTGAGCTAGGACTCCTGCCATCATTTTACAATTGTCCCTGGCAAATAAATGGAACATCTTGCCATAATCAGGCAGGCCTAGACTAGGGGCCGTTACCATAGCACTTTTCAAATACACAAAGGCATTACACATTTCCTCTGACCAGTTTACACAATCTGGTATATCAGAACCTGTGGCTTGTCTCAGGAGATTGCCATAGTAGGAACAGTCAGGTATTCATTAGCGGCAGTAACCAATCATGCCAAGGAAGGTAAGCATGTCCTTCTTGGTCAGTGGGCGGGGCAGACCCATGAGAGCTACAGCTCTTTCCTTTCTCCTTTTGTGAGGACAAAACCAAGGTACTCAACAGTTTCCTGGCACCACTGCAATTTCTTTCTAGACACTTTGTGACCACTTTCAAATAACGAGTTTATGAGATCCACACTGCCCTCCTGTCTGGCTGCCTGGTTTGAACTACAGAGGATGAGGTACTGTAGTAGGACCGAAACATGACGGGAAGTCCAGGACTTCAGTTTGGCCTGGAGCACAATCGAGTAGACTACAGGTGAGTCCACATAGCCCTGGGGCATTCTACACCAGATAAGTTGGCGATTCTTTAAACAAAAGGCAAAGATTGGCCGTGTCTACTTATCCACAGGGACAGAAAAAACATTTGCCAGATCAATCACTGTAAAACACTCTGCATCGGATGGAATGGAGGACAGGAGTGATGGCACATCTGGCACTTTTGGGGCAATGGGGACCACAAGTTCATTTATGGCTCTCAAATCCTGTACAAATCTGTAGCCGCCATCTGGTTTCTTCACTGGGTTAATTGGGGTATTATAGGGAGAAACTGTGTTTTCCAAAATACCTTCTCCAAGAAAGTGTTACCATTGGGGCAATACCCTCCTCCTTTTCTTTTGATAAAGGATACTGTTTATGGTACACAGGTTTTGCCCATGCCTTAAGAGTGGCCTTGTAGGGGGTACAGGAAATGAGGCCAACATCAAAAGAATTTTCTGCCCATACTCTGTCCTACCTGGAGGTGAGCCGTGGGTATCTGCCACAATGAAGGTTAGGAGGGAAATTATTGGGACTTTGGTGGATTGTACTACAATCCCACCCTTCTTTGTGGTTCTTATATTAATGTTTACACAAACTATGGTGATGCAAGCTGTCAATGTGTGCTGTAATCTTCATCTTTAGTTCTTGGACATCAAACCATATCAGACAGGGAGATTGATGCTTTACTTTTTTTTAGCACTATCTAGAAACTAAACAAAATGACATATCTTAGTGAATTATCATTACATTTCCCTCCTAGAAATAAACAACTGGTTAGCAATAAAAACATATTAATCACAAAATACAAAACATATGGCCATGTTGCTTAAGTGCACTCTTTTCTACCCATATGAAATAAATTCATAATTAATTAATTATCACCACGTGGATTTTCATTAAAGGACGTCCATCAAAAATTATCAATAATAATTCACCATAACTTTTATAGTATGTTCATAACATTTTGCACAAAGATTATACATCACCAAATCCATAGATTTTTCTATTTCAACCTCTTCCCATACATATCTTGAAAACTTCTAGAAATAAATGTGGTCCTTTCTGTATTAACAAAAACGTATAAAACAATCATTAGTGTTGTATTCTAAAGTATCACACTTCATTACAATCATTAATCAAGACAATACATACATGCATCATTCACTATTGTCCTATCATATACCGTTAAATAAAAATGATCTAACCCTTTACTAGTCAACTGTCTTGTTCAAATGATTTTCATTAAAGGGTACAACCAGGTTTTTATCAGTGGGTGGAGCCCTTTCCACGTCCAATAGGCTGGAATGGATAACTAAACATTTAAATAAATATAATAATCATGGCTACTAGTGTTGAGCGAACCCGGACTGTAACGTTCGGGTCCGTACCGAACTTTCGGGTGTCCGTGGCACGGACCCGGACCCAGACATTTCAAAAATCGTTCGGGTTCGGTTGGGCTTGCTAAAAACTTTACAGACCCAGGCCCAGGCACGGTGCCTGTGGGCTTTCAAGCCATGCCTGGGCTTGCAATGTCAGGCCCAAGCGAGTTGTGATCATCGGTACTAATAATATAAATAAATTTACAAATCAATAGGTAAGGTCGGATAACCTGCACCTTTCCCGAGGTGGGTGACTATTTTTGGACCAACATGGGAAATTACTTTTAGTAAACTTGTTCTGTCAACTGATCATTTCCCAATCTAGTAAAAATAAATTGCCATATACTATCCTGTTATCACTTACTACGTACATACATAACAGAACTAATTACTAACATTACTTCACACTATGAAATCTTATGTTGTGAT
>BLSH010101079.1:1621476-1634611 GCA_018402905.1 Glandirana rugosa | reverse complement strand
TCCCATTTTTTTACTTGATTTTAATTTATTTTCCCTATCCCCATTTATTTGTAGGGCACTTGCCCTAGTTTGAAGATGATTTTAGAACAGTTATATGGTGTCTACCGTTAATTAATACTTTTCAGACACAGTTTGAAGATGATCCACATTCACCTCCATTTTTGCTTTTTTTATGTTTTTATTTTTTTTTAAATATTTAAAGTTATTTCCCTGTCCCCATTTTTTTGGTAGGGCACTTGCCCTACCCTTACCCCCATTTTACTTCCTTTTGCAGCCCTCTGGGGCTTTCCAGGACTTTGCTACAGCCATTTTTGTGCCTAAAAGTTCGGGTCCCCATTGATTTCAATGGGGTTCGTTGTCTGTGCGATCGTTCGGGTTCCGTCCGGACCCGGACTTTGTCCCGAAGTTCGGACGGACCAGCAGAACCCGAACGTCCAGGTGTTCGCTCAACTCTAATGGCTACCTTTTAGGAATTTAAAGGGCGTTGGCTGCACTCATTTTTTCCTTTGTTTCAAATAATGCTAGAGTTACATAGCAAAACTAACCATTTCATCTAGGATTTTATTTCTACAAAAGTATTTAAAAATGTCCTTTACCTTACAAAGTTTTTATTTTTTTTATTTACATCACTTACTTTTGAGCAACACATGACTAGTATTTTATTGCTGTTCGAAACGTAACACGTTGCTCTACATTTCACAGACCTATTTCCTCACACAAAATACCTTACACAGTATATCTCTATGGAAGGAGGGAGAGAGGGCTGGAAGTGTGTCTCAGAAACACACAGAACAGGAGGGGTCAAATCCCTCTCAATATTAAACTCACATAGACCCTCAAACATAAGTAGCGAATCCTATGTTATAAATCAGCCACACTTATCATTACCTGTCTGTAACATTATCACATTCATTACAGAGAGAACAAAATGCATTTAACCTCTTCATAAAACAACATTTACCATCACAACACAAAGAGCTCAACATATACACACATGTATGTTACTGCAGTTTTACAATGTCAGCGGTCAGCTCATCACTTTTGATATTCAAACAAATCTCATTGCTCTGAGACTTCTACAATCCCCAACCTAATACTTTTTTTTCTTTTGTGAGACTTGGATAGAGTTTGGCAGTCTCCGGGACGTAAGGGGGGGGGGGGGGGGTGGCATGGAGAACGGCATGAGAGAGTGTGTGGGTCTATCTATTTCTGACTCACACTCATGTAATTTCTGAGAAATCTTATTATGATTTATTCACATTCTCTACTGTTTCTTATTATCTCTCTTATACCATATGGGGCATAATCAAGCCAGTTCTCTCCTCCCTTTCTCATATATTTCTTATCCCATTCTGGGTCACCCTGGTACCATGGAAAAGCCTGTCTATCACCCAAACAAAGACCTTTGATCATGTCTATATGAAAAGTGTCATTGTCACCCTCCCGGGGGAAAGGGATCAATGCTGCCTATTATTTCTGTCCATCCTGCTAAATTGTCCACCCATGGGCCAATTAGATAGTAATCCGTTTCACATACACGGGTTACAAAGTCCTTACATGTCTCCCCAACTTCCAGTAATGGTATACCTATTTTACTGTTGCCACAACTCATTATAACAGTGGAGAGAAACCACCTTACCTTGTAGTTCCTCTTTTGTCCACACAACAAATTATGTTATATCTCTATGCGACAGAAAGAAAAAGCAAAGACAATTTATTGCTTTAACTGGTCCACCCGGACTAGTATTTAATTTCTCCCCAAAATAAATGTATTTGTGGTCTTCCCTAAAGACCTGTGCTTACCTGAAGCACTCTCACCTGATCAGCAAATTTCTTCACAAAATAAATTTATCTGAAGTCTCTTATGCTTGCCCGAAAACATTGTCGCCTGATCAGGGCATACTTGACGCGGGGTTAAAATTGCAACTCAAAGGACTAAAGTTTTATCAGCGCCTAAGGCAAGGAAACGTTCAGTCAAGAATGACAAAATTTTCTTACCGTAAGTTGAATACTTTATCCGGGACAAGCCCCCAGCTGAAAGGATTTGAACTATATAAACCCCTCAGCTGCACTAGGACTTTGCCTTATGGTCTTCAATGTTCTGCAACCTGTTTCCTGTGTTTGATCCTGTTGTCTTTCTAAACTGTCTGACCACACTTGTACTCTACTTGAACTGACCCCTTGCTTGCTTTTCAACTACGTCTCTGCTTGATCCCTCTGTTTGTCTGTTTGCTGTTGCCAACTCCAGCCTGAACCTGACTACTCTGCTGCTTACTGCTCTTTTCCTGAAGTGCCTGCTAATGACTGTCCTGGATTGCCTGACCCTGCTCTGTGCCAGCCTGTCACGTACCTGCTGTCTGCTACCTGCCTGCCTGCCAAGTACCTGTCCTGGGTCACGATCCAGACTGCATCCAAGTATGCACAGGCCTCTCATCTGCAGCCTTCACCATCCGAAAAGCCAGGCTTACGTGCCTCCTGTTTACACCACCAGGCCGGAGGTGTAAGAGATCGCCTCCCTTTCCACCTCAGGCTCCATCTCCAGGTATGTGACACTTAGGTGTCACCATCAGAGTGCCTCCTTACATCAGGTGTCCCCATCACATTAAGTGTGCTCATCAGAGTGCCCTTTACATCAGGTGTCCCCATCACAGTGGCCCTATCAGGTTTACAACATAAAATGCGCCCATCAGAGTGAACCTCAACATAAAATGTGCCCAACAGCGTGCCCCTTACCAGAAAGTATGCCCATCAGTGTGCCCCTGTAAATATCAATGAAGTACGCACTCCACATATCTTGAGGGCAGAGATAGCAAGATGAAGAGGGCGGGAGCTGCGCTGGGAATCTTGCTGAAGGGGGTGCGCATATGACATCATACCTCGCGGTCGGCAGGGAGTGACAGCTGGGAGCCGTGACATAGCGAGCAGCAAGGGGTTGCTGGGATGCCACGTGATGTATGGCGTGACATCACGTGCACGCCCTGCCCCCTGCTGCTGGTCAGCAGCAGGGGGCTGGATGCACACGCAACGTCATTGGTTGCCGGGACACCACAATCCCAGCAACTAATTACTGTTGAGCGGCAGGGATGTGCCACTTTACCCTGGTGGCCTGACAGACCGGACAGGAGCCCCGCTCAGTCCGTGTTCGGACCACGGACTGCCATTTAATGACGACTGATATAGAACCTCTTTTGGATTTTATTGCTGTCTGTGTTCCTATTAATGAGATTTCCCCTAATGTGAAAATGCATGTCAAGTTGAAATCCCATTATTTCCTATGTGACTGGTTTACATCTATGTGCTGCAGCTTATTGGGAAAGACAAATTCTTTAGGACCAGCAACATCTACATGTGTGAGCTACCATGCATGCTGCATGCACATGGAATTGTATAAATGCAGCCTGAATAACAGTTATAAATATAATTGTAAATAATGGCATATTGGCATATATAAATTGTGGCATATTGTTAGAACAAACAGTATTTAAAGAGAAACTGTTATAGTAAATGAAAAAAAAAAAAAGCTTCAGGTATAAAGTGCAGGCACTCATACCTTCAGCAGACTGCTTTTATTGCTGGATTCCAGGATGACAGGCTGTGGCACTTCCCAATAGTGTTGATTCTTCCCCACCCTTTCCTACTTCCTGTACATTCCTGTTAGTCAGTGAGTCTACCCACCACAGTGATGAGCCAATAGGAAAACATGGAACAGTGCTTAGCAGCAAGCTATGATGCTGCTTGAGAAAATCAGAACAGGAAAAGAAGACAATTATCCACTAAGGGGCATCCACCATATTTAAAATCTTATATAAATATTCCTACTGGGATCACGGACAGTCTTCAAAACCTCACTCTAGACAGGAAGGCAGAGGAGAAATCACCGCTCCAGGTGAGCCAAGGAGATCCCACAGTAAGTAGCCCCACAGGTGCTGGCCCTGCTCGCCACCGCGACACGCAAGGAAACTTGGAATAGGCAGCTGCACACCGCAAAGGGATACCAATAAAACTGTCTTTATTGTAATGTAGACAGATGCAGTCACAGGAATGAATGAAAGGTTAACATGTTTCACACATCTTATGCTTAGTCATAACCTCTGACTAAGCATAGGATGTGTGAAACATGTTAACCTTCTGTTCATTCCTGTGACTGCATCTGTCTACATTACAATAAAGGCTTTTTTATTGGTATACTCTTGCGGTGTGTGGCTGCCTATTCCAAAACCTTACCCTCCAAAAACTAAAATAGAAAAATATTTTTTCAGGACTTTGGCTTTAATAACATTACATAAAAATTAGAGAACAACATGTAAGTTTAATTAGCAAACTGTTCATTTCACAGAGTGTGTAGTTCATGAACTTGTCAAAATAGTACCAAAAAAATGCTAAATGGTGTATTTGGCAAAGTGTAATACAGATGTGGACACATTTATTGGTATCCTTCCCCAAAATAAAAAGAGCCCATGTTTTTTCTGAAATAACTTGAAACTGAGAAATGTTTTTGGCATTAATCATTGTTTGTTCCATATTTCATGGAAGTCTTTTTGAATTAACAGAATATTGTACTAAAACAAATGACAATGACTCAGATCAAAATTATGGAACTCTTAATCTAATATTATGATGCACAGCCACTGCAAGCAAACTATTTCTGTAGCTATCAATGAGACTTCTGCACCAGAAAGGTGATTTGAAGGGTGCCTTCTTTAGTCTGTGTGTATCAGCTATTGCTATAGATTTAAATCACCTCCGTGTTTCACAGGCCTTGTTGACTCCTCTCCAAATGTAGGGTTTATGGTTGTGGCAAAAAAGCTCAATTTTGGTCTCATCACTCCAAATAGCCGTTAACGTTTTCATCACTCCAAATGACTTTGTGCCAGAAGGTTTGAGGGTTGTCTCTGTGCTGTTTGGCGTATTGTAAGCGGGATACTTTGTGGCATTTGCGTAGTAATGGCTTTATTTCTTCAAGTGCCTCCTTTTTGTGCATCTTGAAACAGCCACACCACATGTTTTCAGAGAGTCCTGAAGTTATTTGTGGGTTTTTCTTTGCATCCCAAACAATTTTCCTGGCAGTTGTAGCTGAAATTTTAGTTGGTCTACCTGACCGTGGTTTGGTTTCAACAGAGCCCCTCATTTTCCACTTCTTGATTAGAGTTTGAACACTGCTGATTGGCATTCTCAATTCCTTGGATATCTTTTTATATCCCTTTCCTGTTTTATACAGTTCAACTACCTTTTCCCACAGATCCTTTGACAATTCTTGTGCTTTCCCCATGACTCAGAATCCAGAAACGTCAGAGCAGCACTGGATGAAAGGTGCACGGGTCTGTCAGGAGTCCAGAAACACATTGACCTTTTACACACACACACTAATTACAAGCAAACAGATCACAGGTGAGGATGGTTACCTTTAATAGCCATTCAAACCCCTTTGTGACAACTTGTGTGCATGCTATCAGGCCAAAATCACCAGGGTATGTAAACTTTTGATCAGGGTCATTTGGGTAGTTTCTGTTGTCATTATGATTTAAAAAAGAGTTAACACAGTTGATTGATAATAAATGGCTTCAGCCAAACACTAACCATGAGTCAAAGAAATGTTTTTGTGTTATCATTCATATTCTCTGAAAAATGGCCAAGAAATCATAAATTCTGACAGGGTATGTAAACTTATGAACACAACTCTATCTATCTATCTATCTATCTATCTATCTATCTATCTATCTATCTATCTATCTATGTATCCACTATCTATCTACATATATAAAATAGTATTTATTTTCGTCAAATGGTGCTCAAAAATAAAAAGGAAATATGGCCGTATAGTGTTTACTGTTTAAAAAAAAGCATATGCTAGCCCCTTATGATCTTTGTCTGCCTAGCCAAGCTCTGAGCAAACACAACCTTACTTCTGGTCTGTAGTGCTATGACGTCACCGGCTCCACCCCTTACGCATTGTGGCAATCTCATGGCTTCCTCAGAGCAACCATATTTTGGTTTGTGTGGACACATTTGTGAGCTACTATATATTTCTATTTATATTCCCTGGCTGCTGTAGCCAGGGAAGTAGCTAATCAAGCACAAACCCCTGATCTCTACATAAACAGAATCTGTCACCTGCCCATGCTATCACATAGGGGGCTTGTAGTTAAAAAAAGTTTTAAAGTGTTAAAATAAAAAATTTAAAGCAAAACTAAAGTTTCACCATGATACACTGTGAGCAGGCAGGCATTTTTTGCAATATCTTTTTTGCAATATAACATACCTATCTGCCTGTTCACAGTGATCCACTTACGGCAGCCAGGTCAATACTGTTTGCTGAGTTGACTAGCTCCTGTGCATGTACAGGAGTGACGTCATCCCGCATTGGACAATGGAGATGGGTTAAACCCGGCATACAGGAGGAGATGCCAGCACCAGCAGGGGAGTGTTGGGAGAGTGAGTATTCTACACTTTAGGAGCAACCCCGTTTCCCCATGCACACACATGAATGCAAACACTCAATATACAGCGCACATGTGAATATAAACAGCAATTGCGCCACCGATGTGAGGCATCACTGTGAACGGTAGAGTGACAGCAATCATTCCAGGGCTATAATTCATGGCTAATTCTAAATGATTGGACTATAAAAGCTTTTAAAACATTGCCTATGGCCAACTTTGGGTTTTGTATTTTTTATCCATTTTACAGTTGCTTGCATTCTTAAGGCTTGATAGGTTTGCTATCTATTAACTTGACTCAAATCCATCTTTTTATTTTACTAATACATTGGTTATTATAATGTGTATCTGTGTACTAAAATTTATTGTAGTATATTCTTTACTGAAAATATGCTTTGGTAGGCAGTAACATAAAAAAACCAAACAATTGCAACTACCACTATTTTATCATACAGGGTCTCTGATTTTTGAAAATATATAATTGTTTGAGGGTTTAACTAATTTTCTAGCAAAAAAATACAGATTTTAACATGTGTGTGTGAATAATTACAAAATAACCCCAGACTGACTCAAGTCCCGCCGGGAAGCTGTCAGAGTCAACAGTCAACCATTGGCGGTGGGATCATTCCCTATCCTGCAGCTGCATAGGAGTGTGCATTTGTGTGACTGTGGGTGGGAAATGCCTCCGCTGCCTATGATTGGCTGCTGGCTTTGACAGCTTCCCCGGGTTATAGCTCAGGTGGGTTCAGACTCATGTCTGAACCTGCTTCAGACACAAAGTGATATTAAACCCTCAATTTTTTTAAGCACTTTCAGCAACTTATTTATTCCCTTACTGAGGCTGCAGCTTATCTTTTAATCCTTACCCATGTTCCAGTCTAAGCTGGTGCCATGACTGTTGTCCCAGGTTTCCTGTTTCGGGATGGCTCCTTTCCCTTGCAGTGTTCTATGGAGTCACCCTTACATGCAGGGACTGGAATTGTGTCTTCTTACACTGTGTGCATCAATAGAAACACACAGCCCCATATCCTAGAATGGCATGGCACGCCCCTTCTCCTCCCTCCTCCTCCCCTCTCCCATCTCCAAGCTAACATACTAACTGGAGACTGCACTGCCCATTAACTATTTCCTGTGAAAACTGGAAGATTAGGGAAGCAGCACTAAATAGCAGGAACCAGCAGCATTGATAGTTGTAAAGCTGTAAGCATTGGGGTAAGGATTTTAACAAATAGTTTACTGGTGAATGTTTATTTTATTGAGATCAATGTGTTAAACTAAAAAACACCATTTTAAATAAGCTTTATCCACTTGCCAACCGCCGCCATATAGCAGTTTTACTTCTACAGGGCGGCCGCATATATATATAGTGTGCGCTGCCGGCGGCTCGCTCCTGCTATGATTCTACACAGTGGGAGCTGATCAGCGGGTCACGTGGACCCGATGTCCGCCGGCACCCGCCAATCGTTCGGTGCAGAGGCAGAACAGCAATCTGCCTATGTAAACAAGGCAGATTGTTGTTCTGTCAGTAGGAAAGGCCTGTGTTCCAGGGACAAGGATCAATGCCTTCAACTAGTAAAAGCACCTCCCACACTGTACAAAAACACAGGCTAGGCACACAGTTAACTCTTTGATCGCCCCTGATGTTTAACCCCTTCCCAGACAGTGCAGTGTCATTAGTACAATGACAGTGCATATTTTTAGCACTGATCACTGTAATAATGTCACTGGTCCCTATAAGTGTCAAAAGTGTCAGTTAGTGTCCCAACTATCCTCCGCAATATCACAGTCCCGCTATAAGTCGCTAATCGCCACCATTACTATTAAAAAAATAAAATTAATAAAAAATATCCCATAGTTTGTAGGCGCTATAACTTTTACGCAAACCAATCAATATACACTTATTGGGATTGTTTTATCAAAAATATGTAGCAGAATACATATTGGCCTAAATTGATGAAGAAATGTGATTAAAAAAAAATAATAATATATTGGATAGGTTTTATAACTGAAAGTAAAACAAATTGTTTTTTTTTTTTTTTCAAAATTGTTGGTCATTTTTTATTTATAGCTCAAAAAATTAAATCTGCAGCGGTGATCAAATACCACCAATACTTGTGCATGGCGGAAAATTTAGTTTAACTTCGTTTTCATTTGTAAAATGCATAATTTTGTTTTGTTATATTCGTTACGTTAATTTGTTTTTGGATAATTCGTTATTTCTGTAGAGTATAGACATTCGTTCGAACTAATCAATTTGTTTTATTGTTTAATTGTATAGTTTTCGGATAATTCGTTATTTATGTACTGTATATATGTTTGTGATAATGAACAATAATTCTGAAAGTCGTTTGTTTATCTAATCCATTAACACACAATGACAATGTCTCTTCTGTTGTTTCTCAAAACTCGTCTCCTCTGCTCAAATGCAATACAATACCCTTCTTAGGAATGCACTTTGCCAGTAGTTGTGCTGTGTCACTGCTGCTGGTACCAGGAGGAACCTGATGTTTAGAGCTTGAATCCATTAGTACACACACCCAATATCTCTTCTGCTGCTTCTCAAAACGTGTCTCCTCTGCTCAAATACAACACCCTTTTCACTCAGTTCTCAGGAATGCACTTTGCCAGTATTATTAATCCAACCAATGTGATTGCCTGATGAAGGCGCACGCATGCTCCCAACGCTCGCACCGCCTGCTCCACCCCTGACCTGGATTTGACGTCAACGGCCAGTTTTGTGTGTACCCGAATAGCCTGGAAGCGCTGGGAGCCACCGCACACAGCAACTCCACAGCAACAGTGCAGCATGTCCCCCATGCAGTGGATGAACCTTTCTTGTACCATATGCGTTTAAACACCTGCAACACTGTGAGATGCTTCATTTACATTCGTCAATAAATGTTTTTATATTGCTGCACTTAGATGGCGCTGCTCTTTTCTTTTGTTTTTATGCACTTGCAGAGTTTTCAAATCCAAATGTCCGAAAGATGCAACATTCGGCTGAATTTTGATTCATTACGAAACATATTGCACATGTCTAACCAAAAGAAAGCTCTATTTGTAGGGGTAAAAAGGCAGGGCCATCTTTAAGACAGGGCAAAAGGGGCAGCTGCCCTGGGCCCAGTCATTGTTGTGGGGCCCGAAGCAGCTGCCTCTGGAGCCCACAAATAGTTGATAAGTGGATTCGGGAGGGCCCAAGAAAATGTTTGCCCAGGGTCCAATCAATATTAAAGACGGCCCTGAAAAAAGGAGATACATTTTGTTTTGGTACAGCGTTGCATGACCGCGCAAAGTAACACAGTACCGTATCGCAAAAAATGGCCTGGTCATGAAGGGATGCCGTTGGTTTGGCGCCAAAACGGCTTTAAATGCTCATTTTTCACTCAGTATATTGTTTGGTGACTGCAATGTTTTAGGGGCTGGATGCAATACTGGTACGTGTTTCTTCTGTGGGATTTTGAGCTTATTACAAATAGGATCTGTACTGTGGCTGGTTTGCTAGCCACGTCAAATAAGTTATGATTTTGAAATATCTATGGCTTATTTGTTATATGTTATCCCTAGATTCCTTGCAGAAATGGATGCTTGCATGTATTGGAAAGATATATAGCGTGGATATGGATATGATGATATACACAGGATAGATCCTAATACACTTGTAGGCATATGGCTATATTTTTAACATGCATAGCAAGGAGAATTTCTCCTATATTGGGGACATGGCTGATATTAGCTATATCTATATTTTATTAATCCTAGATGATGCACATCCAGTCGCTCTAATACCTTGTACATGGGAGTACTATGTCACTCAGTGAGCTATTATGAATGATGATTCAGGCATGCTACTATTTATTTTGCCTTATTGTTTTAGGTTATTGAGCCTGTTTGGGTACAAAGGGGATCGTGGCATAGTAAACGTCTGATTACTGTATTGCTTAGATTGCAGGTCATATAATATAGCATAGCATTGATGTACTGGCTTTCCTCTAGGAACTATTCCCTTCCCTATGGGATTTACTAAGTGAGTCTCCTTATAAATGAGTCTTATTGATACGCAGTATACTTATCATTTTGAAATTCCTACCAGTCTTTTCTTTCTCATTACCAGATTCTGAGATAGAAAGTTACTGTATGTGATTAGTCTGTACTGCATAATAAGTCGCACCTTTGGATTGGATGGTCTGCCTCTCTGCCTTTTCCCTTTTGGGTTTTGGATGAATGTAAGTGGTCCCCCTTTTTGAACCCTGGAGGTTGTGGGGTGGTTGGGTGTGGTTGTTCAACAAATGTACTGCCAAATTAAATCAATAGTAAGTGTATACTTTTTCTTTGAATAGGCCATCTGTAAATGTCAAGCTATAAAGGTCCTGAAGAAGCAACTTTTTTGTGAAACGCGTTGACCTTATGACATAGCAATAAGGAATACCCAGTACTGTCTGGCCTATTGTAGGCATAATTAATTGAGCTTAACAGCTTTTTAAGAGTATTGTTATACATGTTTTTTAATTGGTGTTTGTTAGTTCTACACCTTGTCCATGATTTTATAGCTGCCTCAAGCGCTTGTTGACACTTGTTTTTTAATTGACTGTAATAAAATGTCAGATTTTATCCTTACATCTGAATGTTGCCTTCCTTTCTGATACCGTTACAGTCCGTCCCTATGTTCTTCTAAATTTTCACTGGTTATGAAGGGGGTAAATGTTTCGGCGGGCAAGTGGTTAAGGGTGCTAACAAATGTGTCCACTCTGTATGTAGCACACAGTAAGAGGTCCCCAGGATTCTGATGGAGACCAGCAAGTGTAGGAATTCAGCAGGATGAGTGTGTCCTAGCATATGAATGCTGCAGGCTGCGCTCATTTTGCCATGGTACAGCATACAGCTGAGTCACACATGGCTCAATAGCGCTAATTTGCCAAAAAGAGTTATGCTTAAAACAACCGACTTTTTTAGATTCTTCTTAAGGCAAACTTTCGCTTATTCGCTATTTTGCTAAAGATTACATTTGTCTCTGAGAAAAAAAAAAAAGTATCGCTTTTTCCCCTGTAGAATGATTTCTTTTATGTGATAAACAAATAAACAAAATGATGTTTTCTCACTGAACAATTTCAGATCAGCGAGAATATATGAGGTTCCGACAAACGCCAATAAAATCGATGGCTCAGTGAACCATGGTCTTAGCAATCCCGATAATAACTGCAGGAATCGCAGTCTCAGGAATGCCAATAATATTTGTTTATATAATATTGGCTGTTTGCTGGCGGCTGCACTGAGGCATTGCAAAATCAAACCAAGGGAATCTACAAAAGCAATGTTATTTTCAGTTACATTGTTAAAGAATTAAGTCTAATTTTGACTGACAAAAAAAGTCAATTACATTCTGTGAATTATAAGGGGAAAAAAAACAAAAAAAACAACAAAAGTTCCTGTGACAAGCAAAAAACGTTTTCTCCGTTTTAAGAAAAATGTAACATCTGTGTTTGCTAGCGCTTATGCATGCGGGTGGATTAGTGTGTTGTAAGTTACTCAGCTTGAAGACTCGTACACCCTATGCTCAGATGTGTGGCAGTGCATGCAGAATGACCTCCATTCACCCTTGTGGTGATTGCAGAGTGTTCTGCCTTTTCAATTCTTTTTTTTATTGGACAAACATGAACAAGATACCAATTTGTTACAGATCATCTTATCAGCATGTGTTTAAAGCCCATCTCCGGATAAAATTAACCCCCTCCCATCCAGCGTGTTTTTTTTTTTCTTACCTTGTAAATTACACTATATTGTCAAAAGTATTGGGAAACCTGCCTTTACACGCACATGAACTTTAATGGCATCTCAGTCTTAAGCCCCTTACACACGGTACAACGGTTGTACAACAATGTTCATACAACCAGCTTGTTGTACGATCATCTGACTGTTAGTACGCGCCACTACAAAAGCCATTGTACAACGGTTGTACAACAGAAGTTGGATGAGCAGACTAGAAAACTTTGGTTGTACAACTGTTGTACCGTGTGTACAGAGAAGTTGGTCCAACAAAGTTGTACGTGCAAAACAGACATGCTCAGAAGTCAGGAACGTCCAGAAGTGTGCATTCTGGAAAACCTACGTTCCTAATTTACACATCACATGCACCTGAACTTCCTCGTTATACACTCGTAACACGTCACTACGTTAGGCTTGGTCGTGCAATTGCTTAGCGCATGTCAGTACGCGAGACACAACAGCCAACATCCAACTTGGTCCAAAGTTGAACGTTTGGTTGTACAACCGTTGCACCGTCTGTACGAGGCTTTAGTACGCGCGATTACAACAGCCATCGTACAACAGTTGTACAACAGAAGTTGGATGAGCAGACTAGAAAACCTTGGTTGTACAACAAGCAACTGTTGTACCGTGTGTACAGAGAAGTTACAACATTAGCGCGCATGATTTCGGAGCATGTCTGCCACGTTGCCAACATGTTGGTTTGCAAGTTGAAACCTGGTTCAACCTACAACCGACAACACAGAGCGCATGACTGTACGCGATTCGTTAACGTGCTGGTTCGGATTGCATCACTGCACAATGCTCACATATTGCTCCTTCAAGTCCACGTACACTACACATTTAATCCTTGCATCCAAAAGGTCTTACGTGTGAAGACCTGCAAGGACTGAAGACTCGTACAGACAAAACGTGCATGTTGAAACAACCTGGTTGAA
>BLSH010101079.1:1595502-1605701 GCA_018402905.1 Glandirana rugosa | reverse complement strand
CTATGTACATGCTATGTGTTGGAAATATCTTATAAATGGACAACTTTGTGTAAATAAAATGCGTTTTCATTTTTTTCCCACATTTTCCAAAAACTACTGGAAAAAAATGAACCGTTCAAAAGACTCATTATGCCTCATAGATTATTCGTTGGGGTGTTTGCTTTCCAGAATGGGGTCATTTTGTGGGCAATTCCATTGTCCTGGTGCTCCAGGGCCTTCAAAATGTGATAGGTCTTCATGACGTTAGATGTGTAATTTATGTCCCTAGAATACCTGACGGCGCTCCCTGCATGTTGAGCCTCTGTATGTGGCCAGGCTGTGGAAAAGTCTCAGGCATGTGGTATTGCCATACTCAGGAGGAGTAGTAGAATGTGTTTTGGGGTGTAATTTGTGGTATGCATATGCTGTGTGTGAGAAATAACCTGTTACAATGACAATTTTGTGAGAAAAAACAGACCAGTGAGCTTAACACCGTTAATATGCAAGCTCTTGGAGGGAATAATAAGGGATTATATACAAGACTATTGTAATGAGAACGGTATCATTAGCAGTAATCAGCATGGTTTCATGAAAAATCGTTCTTGCCAAACCAATCTATTAACCTTCTATGAGGAGGTGAGCGGCCATCTAGATAAGGGAAGGTCTGTAGACGTGGTGTATCTGGATTTTGCAAAGGCCGCACCTGGAGTATGCCGTCCAGTTCTGGGCACCAGTCCTCAGGAAGGACGTCCTGGTATTGGAAAGGGTTCAGAGAAGGGCCACAAAGCTGGTTAAGGGATTAGAGGACCTAAGTTATGAGGAAAGATTACAAGCACTGAACTTTCTCTGGAGAAAAGACGCTTGAGAGGGGATATGATTTCAATGTACAAATACTGTACTGGTGACCCCGCTATAGGGGCAAAACTATTCAGCGCAAGGGAAAACACGAAGACACGCGCCATTCGCTGAGAATGAAAGAAAGGCGGTTTAACCTTAAGATGCGCAGGGGTTTCTTTACGGTAAGAGCAGTGAGAATGTGGAATTCTCTTCCAAAAACAGTGGTTTCTGCTGGTAGTATAGATAATTTCAAAAAATTATTAGATGCACACCTAAGGGACCACAACATTGGGGGATATACAATGTAAATAAAACTGACATAAAAAACACACACATGGGTTGGACTTGATGGACTTGTGTCTTTTTCCAACCTCACTGACTATGTAACTATGTAAAAAAAAAAAATCTGCATTTTGCAAAGAATTGTGGGAAAAAAATTGCAACTTCAAAAAATTCATCAAGCCTCTTATTAAATACCTTGGAATGTCTACTTTCCAAAAAGGGGTCATTTGAGGGGTATTTGTACTTTCCTGGCTTGTTAGAGTCTCAAGAAATTAGATAGGCCTTCAGTACATCAGGTGTGATCAGGTGTGATCAATTTTCAATGATTGGCACCATAGTAGACTCTATAACTTTCACAAGGACCAAATAATATACACCGATTTGGGTTATTTTTACCAAAGATATGTAGTAGTATAAATTTTGGCCAAAATTTATGAAGAAAAATCACTAATTTGCTAAATTTTTTGACAGAAACTAAGAAAAAAGCATTTTTTCACAATTTTTTTTATATATAGCACAAAAAATAAAAAACCCACTAGTGATTAAATACCACCAAAAGAAAGCTCTGTTTGTGTACAAAAAAAGGACGCAAATTTCATATGGGTACAATGTTGCATGACTGAGTAATTGTCATTCAAAGTGTGATAGCACTGAAAGCTGAAAAATGGCCTGGACAGGAAGGGGGTTTTCGTGCCCAGTATTGATGTGGTTAAATTGGTTTAAAAATTGTTATGGCATGCCCCTGGAAACCAGGTGCAGAAAAATTGGGCCTTGGGTGTTGGTGGTGCCCTAAATACAAAATATTGTTCTAGATTATGGACAGGAAGAATAGGAGCAATGGCAGTCTTCAAGGCATCCCAGATCCCTAGCAAATTTAATCAGTTGCATCAGCATCAGGGGCTTGATAGCTGCTGATCCAGGACTGATTGATTTTTATAAATGTGAGCCTATCAACCGAATCTGTGGACAGGCGCACTCTTTGATCGGTCACGAACCCTCCAGCAGCACTGAATGTCCGTTCAGAAAGCATGCTCGATGCAGGACAGGCCAGTAGCTGAAATGCATATTGAGCAAGTTCCGGCCAGTGGTCCATCCTCAAGACCCTCATCTGTGCCCCCCCTTAAGGAGTTTCTATTTACTATTATCATTGAAAGTGAAAGTAAAAGAAAATCCTAAATTTTGGGTTGTCCCCAAAATAGTAAGAGAGGGGAAATCTTCCAATGGGGACACTAGTTCTGGTGACCTGGGGGTCTCCAAGGAATTAACTTAATTTTCATGGATTTCCTCTCATTTCCTGTTTGGCTAATGGGGCACAGATGGCGAAAAGAATCTGACAAACTGAAAAAAAGTTTTGCCAATAGTTCTACTCTAACTACCAAAAGTGTACTATATTACATTTTTCATGCAACCTCTAACTTATTACATTTCTTATATTGAATTGTTAGAATAAAGGAAAAATACTGGAGACAAAAATACTTTAACCAAACATTTTTAGTGTATTTATTTTTGTGTTCTGCATAACTGTCCTTTGCCTATATACTTTGTCCTGAAACTGAAAGGTGTCCCATCTGGGAAAGTTGGGAAGTATGTATCGTTGCCCTGGAAGGGCAAGGTTGAGCAGCTGCTGAGCAGCTAAGAGAACAGCTTGAATGACTTCAGTGCTTCTGCTGTAAAATTTGAGGATGAATTGCTCCACAGTGCCTGCAGCTGCAGAGGTCAGGGAATGTGACAGACCCAACCGCAACAGGAGCTATTGTGGAGGGGACTGCAGGGTAGTTTCTCGCCTACTGACTATGGGCCCTGGCATTTAAGGGAGCTACGAGCATTCAGGAAGATGTTCTGTTATATAATGCAAGATGACATATTATTACCACATTTAACAGTCAAGGAAGCCATGATGGTCTTTGCCAAATTGAAACTCAGTGAGAAGATGGATGTGAAAAGAAAGATGGTTAATTGAATTTCTACAGCCCTGGGTCTTCTTGAATACTGGTGTCGGACTGTCTGGGGGTGGACTCCCTGACTAATCAAAGCTTGTTCAAGTGCCTAGCTGTTGATTAACTTACTGTTAATTAGGTCACTGCTCAATTAGGTTACTGTTAGCTGCTACCAGTTCAATAGATGTACTGTTAGATGTACTGATAATATTACTATATAAAGTTTGCATTGTTTTGGATAATGTGATCAAACCCTTATCTGATTTTGTGGGGCATAAATTTGGTGTGAATTCACAATAAAGAGTCAGTTCCAGTTTGCACCTAAGCTAGAGTCATCTAGTTGGGTACTATTCTCAGTTATAATACTGTACCTGGTTCCAGAGTGGAGGAAGCTGTATCTTGGCTACCTGGGTGCCAGGCGGTCCATCACAGCGAGGACTTGTTTTAATTCTCATTTACTGTTTTTTAAGAATATTTTTATTGATTGTTATACAAAATGATGGCAAACACCCCAATTAATAACAAGCTTTTTATTAAGGTGCACATGGAAGAGTAATGCACATCTTAAACAGACAAAACAAATTAACCCTGTCTAACGATTCACGTTAAAAACTGAGGTTTTGGTTGCACACATTTGGCAAATATGGCAGCCACAGTGCCTATGTCAAGGCTCCTCTGTATACTGTGGTCCTAACTCTATATTTGAGCATATCCAAATTGGAGCATATATAGCAGCAGATAAATTAAGGGCAGGGTGTCCAATGTGGCCCTGTGCCTTTAAGGAGGATTGGGCTCCCTCCATGCAACCCCATCCTTCATTTATTCATTGCTATATATGCGCCAACTTGGAGACTCTCAAAAATATAGAGTTAGGACTATATTATACAGAGGCGCCTTGATGTAGGTACTGCAGCTTGCACATATACTTGCAAATGTGTGCAACTAAATACTTGAATGTACATAGCCTGGTCACATTTTCAGTTTAAGGGCTCATTCACATGGGTGTAGAGAGCTGGACACTGTGAAAAATTACTGTATTTCTACGTTTGGGAATGACAGGTGTTTTTCAGCTGCCTGTATAAATCAATGACAGGATTCAGCTGTATACTGGTGAATGCAGATCGGAGTGCATACAGGTATGAATGTATGCCCCTAGATGCAGACAATCTGTATCCCAGGTTGTACAACCGTATCTATACATATTTATATACTTGGATCTGTGTCTACCAGCATACAGCCATATCCTGTCATTGACCTGTACAGGCACTTGTACGTAAACAGCTGTTACTCTTGGATAGTGGTCTCCAAACTGCAGCCTGTGGGCTGGATGTGGCCCTCTGCGTACCCTTAGTTGGCCCTTAGAGCACTAGTCCTCCCACTGATATGAGGCACTCATTTTTCCACTATCACCAATGATGAGGTATCATTCCTCCCACTGACATCAACATTGGGGCAGTATTCCTTCCACTGACACCAGTGATGAGGCATAATTCAGCATACTAATATCAATGATAGGGCACTATTCCTGCTCCAACCGACCATGGTGTATATTTTTATTCCCAAAGACCACCATGGTCTACTCCTACTGATGTTGGGGCATTTTCTATCCTTAATGGTTACAGTCTGCCCCCCCCCCCTAAAGTCTGAAGGACAGCAAACTGGCCCTTTGTTTAGAAAGTTTGGTGACCCCTGCTCTTGGATACAGAAAACATTTTTTCTTAATAGTGTGCATGGCTCTCTGAATGCGTGTGAATGAGCCCTAAGAGTTTTTCTCAGTTGTCACCCATTTGTCCAGACATTTTTCTGGTATTCTTTTTTTCATTTTGATATTGTTTGTGTGCATAAACACTCTAAAAATGCACAAGCCGCTTAAGCATTGCATGTGGTGATCAAGCTGTCTATGAGATAACTAGCGAGGGGATATTAAGCACCTCTGGCTGTCAGACATGCACATTATCACACGCAGAGATTTTTCATCATATCTGAAACCTCCATGTGAGCTAAACCCGTTCTTACGGAGAAGAAAGGTACCACATGTTCACCATTGTCATCATTGGCCGAGCATTAATATGGGTCATGGTATTGCAATGACCGATTCAAGGACAGCCATATATTCTCCCACCCATCATTCTCTCTGGGAGCTATCTGCCTGTCTGTGGGCATCAGTACAGTCCACTCTAACCACTGATTGCCCATTCTAGTCCCTGCAGAGGCATGCTATGGGCAAAAGCATCATTCCAATGAAAAAACTCGACAACAAAAGGTGCACTTTTCATCTCCTCCGCTCTGCCTTTGATACACGCTTCTGAGCGCAGACAGCTTGATCCGCTTGAATTTTATTCTGGAGCTCGTGTCATTCATGTAACCTTTCTATGCAAAAACAAGGCGGTATGCAAACAAACAAAGAGCTCCCTGGGGAGCTGGCTTTAAATGAGGACGCCACCATGGTTATGTGAATGTACGAGCTGTCAGATCGTAGCTATTAACTGCCTGCATCTCCCTACCGCGTGCGTGTTAACCTGCCGGCAGACTGAGCACACAAACTCACAGGCAGCCTTAACACGTTTTATATACAGCAGATGTCTTGTAAATAGGCCTGCGATTTCTTCTTCATAAAAGCTATGTGTGCTTTAATATGCATTATTCATGCTGTGTTCTCAGAATATGTCCGCGGCATTGCACAGACAATAGCACAAAATGGGCACCTTGAGCATTGCAAATGGACAAGAGACTTTATAAAACATAAAACAATTAGAAACACAGACTGCTGGTAGCATCTGATAAGCAACAAATAGTGACCCAAAGGAAATGTGCGTTTGGATAAACATGTCTATCCTGCAGTTTGGCTGGGCCTTGGCTAGCCGAGGTGGCTCAAGATGAGCAAAACTTTCCATATCTTTGGCTTAATGGCAGTTTGCCCGATTTTCGAGTGAAGACCTGTTACCTGGGTTACCTGAGTTATTTTCCTTTTATTTAATTACCTAAAAATAAAATGTACATAAGCGCCCCAATAAAAAAGTTACTAGCTGGCACACCAGGCGTACAGTCTGGTTGCTCCAGGTCCATTGCTATACTATATTACTAAAAATATTGGGACACCTGCCTTTACGCGCACATTAAATTTAATGGAATCCCAGTCTTAGTCCGTAGGGTTCAATATTGAGTGGGTCCACTCTTTGCAGCTATAACAGCTTCAACTCTTCTGGGAAGGCTGTCCACAAGGTTTAGGAGTGTGTCTATGGGAATGTTTGACTATTCTTCCAGAAGCGCATTTGTGAGTTTAGGCAATGATGTGGACAAGAAGGCCTGGCTCACAGTCTCCGCTCGAATTCATCCCAAAGGTGTTCTATCGGATTGACGTCAGGACTCTGTGCAGGCCAGTCAAGTTCCTCCACCCCAAACTCGTTCATCCATGTCTTTATGGACCTTGTTTTGTGCACTGGTCCAAATCATTTGGTGGAGGGGGGGTTATGGTGTGGGGTTGTTTTTCATGGATTGGACTTGGCCTCTTAGTTCCAGTGAAGGGAACTATTAAGGCATCAGCATTTTGGACAATTTTATTCTCCCAACTTTATGGAAACAGTTTGGCGATAGTGCTTCTTGTTCCAACATGACTGTGCACCAGTGCACAAAAAAGTTTCATAAAAACATGGATGAGCGAGTTTGGGGTGGGGTGCCATTACTGGGCACTTTCACCCCATTCCTGCCCAGGCCGATTTTCAGCTTTCAGTACTGTTGCACTTTGAGTGATAAATACTCAGTCATGCATCATTGTACCCATATGCAATTTTTATCATTTTTTTCACACAAATAGAGCTTTCTTTTGGTGGTATTTAATCACCAGTGTGTTTTTCATGTTTTGCGCTATAAACAAAAAAGACTGAAATGTTGAAAGAAAGCATGTTTTCCTTAGTTTTTGTTATAAAATGTTGCAAATAACGAATTTTTCTTCATAAAATTTTATCAAAAATTTATACTGCTACATGTCTTTGGTAAAAATAACCTAAATCAGGGTATATTATTTGGTCTGCGTGAAGAGTCTACAAGCTATGGTGTCAATCATTGAAAATTGATCACACCTGATATACTGACGGCCTATCTAATTCCTTGGGGCCCTAACATGCCAGGACAGTACAAATACCCCCCCAAGTGACCCCTTTTTGGAAAGTAGACAGTCCAATGTATTTATTAATGGTGAGTTTTTTTAAGTTGTAATTTTTTCCCACAAAAATGTCAGTTATTTCTCACACACGGCATAGGGATACTTCCAACCACACCCCAAAACACATTCTGCTACTCCTCCTGAGTATGGCGATACCACATGTGTGAGACTTTTTCACAGCCTGACCACATACAGAGGCAAACATCCAAGGAGCACCTTCAGGCATCATTTACTTTAAAGTACAACTAAAGGCAACATACATATTTTAGTAAATCATCATATAAATACCTGAACGTTACACATGGTAATAAACATAATAACTGAAATTATTATTTTCCTACCATGTAGCTACAAGTGTGGTCTGTAATCTTCCATTCTTTTCTTATTTGCTATACACTACTAGAGATGATAGGAGGAGTAGAGCAGAGCAGAGCAGAGGTCAGATGTAATTTCCTTTCAGTGAAATGGCTTGTCTCTCCAACAGTCCTCCAGCTTTCTATGGTGCTCAGTCTATTTTACATAACACACACCCATCTGGCAATCAATAGCTGGGTGTGTGCTATGTAAAACAGTACAAGTCATTACAGGTTCATTTCCACACCGATCTGTCTATTAATCTGTGTGCTTCTACTTGCCTGCTCTCCTCTGGTAATTTGTAAACTGGCAGAACAAAATCCAACCTAGCGGCTGGCTGTATAGACAGGGCAGTGAGCGAGCAAAGGTGGGACAAAGGTGGGAGTGGGCGGGGCTTCATGGGCTGATTGTACGCAGACCCTAATCGGGACTTGTATGTAGAATGAATGGCTGAGATTTGCATGGATATAGGAGCCCCTCCCCCAGTGATGTCAGGACGTTTCTGCAGAGAGAGATAGACGTAAATGGGGACAACATGTCTGCTGTTCAACACAGGCAATTCGAAAACCAGGAAATAAAGTTGTTACATCACTAAAGGAAGTGCACATGAGAGCTAGCTGGAGACAAGGTAGAGATCTCACCATCCTTACTGCTTTTTGCAAAAGAATCAGTGACATGTTTAACAGACTGTATAGGTGCATAACATATTGATTTCTTCATTTTGACCATAGTTCTACTTTAAGACCAGGCCTTCTTCTGACACTTTTTTTTTACAAGTAAAAATCTGTATTTTTGCTATAAAATTACTTATAACCCTTAAACATTATAATTTTTTGGTCACACACGTGGCATTTTTTAATACAATTTTACACTAACGCAAAATACATTTTAATGAATTTAAATACACACAAACATAATATAATAGCCAATTTTTGGGTAAAATATGATTTTTCCCTGGGTAAATAGATATCAAACATGTCATGCTTTAAATTGCGCACGCATGTGAAATGGTGCCACACTTCAGTATTTAAAAATCTCCATAGGCGAAGCTTTATAAGCCTTTATAGGTTACCAATTTAGAGTCACAGAGGAGGTCTAGTGCTAGGATTATTGCTCTTGCTCTGACATTTGCAGTGATACCTCACAGGTGTGGTGCGATCACCAACGTGAGCATTCACCTTTGCACACGAGGGGACAGTGGTGCTTTATTTTTTTAGTTTTTATTGGTGGGACACTGGCACACTGTGATGGATGTTTATGTGCACTTGTACACTGACAGATGTTTTTGTGCACTTGCGCACAGTAACAGATGTTGATTGGCCATCGGCGGACACTGACAGATGTTGACGATACACTAGGTTCACTGACAGATGTTGACAATTCACTAGGTTCATTGACAGATGTTGATGATTGCAATGGAACACTATTGCAGATGTTTTTGTGCACTGATACACTGTGACAGATGATGATGTGACACTGGTGCAGATGTTGATGAGGCACTTGGACAGGTACAAATGGTGCTTGGTGTACTGTGTAGGGATGGCTGCAGTCTGTGTAACCTGTGTAGCTGAACACTAAAATCATCAGCTACACAGAGAATGTGACAGACTGCAGTACCCCCCCCCCCTCCCACTGAGCTCTTACTGAGCTCAATGGGGAGAGCCAACACAGAGACACATGTCTGTATGAAGGCTATGATTGGGAGGGCCCAATATATTATGAAATTGCTCTGCAGGGTGAATTTTTTTTTTAAGCCTATAGAATAACCTTAACGTTCCAGAGAGAAAACACTGCTGGGGGGTATTGGTAATGTTTGAACTTAAAGCATAACTAAAGACAATATTCTTTATATTTTAGTTATGGATATGGATCCACCCTCTCTGTTTGTCCTGTTTACCATCATTGCCAAGAATACCCCAAATTTTAAAATTTTCAGGTTGACCCCAGAACCGTAATAGAGGGGAAATCTTCCAATGGAGACACTAGTTCTAGTGACAACCAAGGATTCCCTTACTCTATCCAAAATGAAAAAAAAAGTTTTGCCTTTAATTCTATTAAGTAGAGTTGAGCGAACACCTGGACGTTTGGGTTCTGCTGGTCCGTCCGAACTTCGGGACAAAGTCCGGGTCCGGACGGAACCCGAACGATCGCACGGACAACGAACCCCATTGAAATCAATGGGGACCCGAACTTTTAGGCACAAAAATGGCTGTAGCAAAGTCCTGGAAAGCTCCAGAGGGCTGCAAAAGGAAGTAAAATGGGGGTAAGGGTAGGGCAAGTGCCCTACAAAAAATGGGGACAGGGAAATAACTTTAAATATTTAAAAAAAATTAAAAACAAAAAAAAGCAAAAATGGAGGTGAATGTGGATCATCTTCAAACTGTGTCTGAAAAGTATTAATTAACGGTAGAAACCATATAACTGTTCTAATATCATCTTCAAACTAGGGCAAGTGCCCTACAAATAAATGGGGATAGGGAAAATAAATTAAAGTCAAGTAAAATAATGGGAAGGGGGGTGGATGTGGAGTAGGAGCCTAGAGGTTGACTAGGCTGTGACCGTGGTAGTGTAGGTGGAAGTGGCGGTGGTAGAGGAGTAGGAGGAGGTAGCCAACAGGGAAGGGTAATAAAATGAACTGAAATTAAATA
>BLSH010101079.1:1551073-1585472 GCA_018402905.1 Glandirana rugosa | reverse complement strand
CATACATGTACCACATAACCAAAATACTCTGTTGATGGAATACACATATACTGAGTGATACCAAACGTGTTTCAAGAAATACTGTTGTTTCTCTTCATCAGGGGTGAGTGGTAGTGATTATAACAATGATATCTATATTAACAAAAAGGAATATAATTTGATTCTATTCCCATACACATCAATTATAGATCATATAATGTCATGTTTAGCTGAACACTGACCATAAGGATAAAGAATGATATCCTGGACATCTACATCAATTAAAAACAAAGATTTTTGCCATCAAGTGTTGGTCAAGGGAGTGCCGTCATCGTGGCTCTGACCATTCACATCGCCGGAGCCGGCGAACCCGGAAGATGGCCCGGGGGAACATGCCAGCCTTCTTGGTGGCGACCGGGCGCTGCTGGAAGGGCTTTGTTTTAAGGTAAGTATTTCATAATGTGCTAGTATGCGATGCATAGTAGCACATTATGCCATTGTCTTGTAGGTTTACAACCGCTTTAAAGTAGAATTACAGGCAAAATTAACAATCACATAGGTCCTGCAGGGAGGCTTTTGCCAACCACATAACATATACAGTATTTGTGGCAACAGGGCAGGTCAGTCTTAAAAGAGAAGTATGGGTCTACTTTTTTTCAGCTTCATCCTCCAGCTTTCTATTGATTGTATTAATAGGAAATGGGGTACTGCGCAGTAAGTAGAGATCAATCGTCTTATTAGGTGGAGATATAAATTATAGTATAATAAAGTGACTATAGTGCCTAAACAAGTGGCAAAATATAAAGTGCATACATGAAAAAAGTGCATACATGAAAAAAGTGCATACATAAGAAAGTGACTTAGTGCATTAAATGGTGCAACAAATGCAGGTATTGGATGAATTTCATCAATGCAATAGTGACACATCAAAAGATGTAATATTAATATCTAATATATCAAGTCCATAAATTGCTCTATTGTTGCTTCAAAATGACTCATAGAACAGTTCCATTTAGTGACAACAGGTGTCTCTGTGCTCAAATCAGTGCTCAAAACAACTCCATTAAGTGCTTGAACTTGTGCAACCAAAATCAGTTAGAGTCAATCTGGTGGGTATCGTGGAACACCACCAGGGGGACTCTCGTGATAGTGTTCTCCAAAATGTGCTCTCAGAACTCTTACCTCCAAGGCACAGTATTTGTGCCTTAAGCTAGAACACAGCTAGCTATGCTGTTATATCCTCCCTCCTAGGGGGCGTCCTTCAATCGGCTCCCAGTATCCTCTTAGCCTCTATGATAGGAAGGTATCAAGTGTAAGCTCTTCCCCTCATAAACAAAAAGGACAAGCTTCCATAATGCAATATTGTTGATAGTAAACAATTTATTAGACTAAAAAGTGTCTGCTTACATTAAAATAAAAAAATCAAAGCGTTTTCAATAAAACATCGGCGTTGCCGCCTCTCACTGTGCTTCCGGCTTCAGGTACATCCAGTCCTACGTGTTACATCATGTCACGTGACTTCCTCAGGGCCTGAGGAAGTGGGAGGAGGAAACGCCGATGTTTTATTGAAAACGCTTTGATTTTTTGATTTTAATGTAAGCAGCCACTTTTTAGATATTCATATTAAATCTTTTGATGTGTCACTATTGCATTGATGAAATGTATCCAATACCTGCATTTGTTGCACCATTTAATGCACTAAGTCACTTTCTTATGTATGCACTTTTTTCATGTATGCACTTTATATTTTGCCACTTGTTTAGGCACTATAGTCACTTTATTATACTATAATTTATATCTCCACCTGTGTGAATAAGACGACTGATCTTTACTGACTGCACAGTCCCCATTTCTTATTATTGTTTTGTTACTATTGTGTTTAGTATTAGTATTGCTGCAGCCAGTTCATGCACATATAATTAATTTAAGTCATATTTATTTTCTATAGTATATTGGGTAGCGCAGGGGATTTGCACAAATTTATTTCACTATTGATTGTATTACTCTCCATTAAGGTAAAAGGGAGATATCTATCATATGTTGTGATATCTATCATAGCTTGTGAACTGCGAATACATAAAAGTATTTCTAGCCCTCTTAGAAGTGCACCCTTTCTGTTAAATGTAAATCAGTATTAAACTCTGCTATCCCAATTGTGCTTTTCTTCTATTTCATTCTAATCAATTATTAGCAAGCATTCTACAGTATAATCCAAGCACATTCGCTTTTTACTTACTTTTTTCTAAAGTTTGTAAAATCTCGCCTTCCGGGATCAGGTGTTGCCATCTTAAGTATTGTTTTCTGACTCCGCATTGCAGAGCATTTCTGCCCTTTCATGTTTCCCTTTCTGTAAACTCGCGCATGTGCGATCCTGTATTAGCCAAGCCTTGTGAAAATGTGAAATTGAAAGCCGATGTTCTGTCAAAATATCCAACTTTTCTAAATCTCCAACCACATCACTTTCGGTGACTCTCCAGCATCAGTAATTAGAGATTTCAACTAGTTTGCTGTTTTGACTCAACACCGGCAGCGTACACTCTATGGTAGACGATATAATGAGCGGACACTGTTAGTCCGCTCGATAATAACCAACAAAATGGCCACCTCCATGGCAGCGACAAATTTTTTCCTCCTTACCTGCTGTTCTGTCAAAACAGTCAACTCGTCGTGTACCGTAGCGTATACGTTGCCAATGTGTCAAAACAACAAACTCATCAAAATCTCCAATTACTGATGCTGGAGAGTAACCGAAAGTGACGTGGTTGGAGATTTCGATGAGTTGGCTGTTTTGACAGAATACCGACCTGTTTTCCCTGCATGATGCCCCAGTTTACTCACTATGTGACGATACACAGTCACATGGGGAGTACCAGAAAGTTATGAAGGAAACTAAACAAGGAGACTTCTACGAGCAGCAATAATTTGTGTTTTTAATGATTATTACAATGTGATGAAGTTGTATAGGAGAGTTTATTATCACTTTACGATAAATACCTGTGGGAGGGGATACAGTCTTCTCTGGATTCCTATGCCGACAATCACCCCCTCCCTCCTCCTCCACCCTCAGCACACAGCTCAGACGGATTCTCTTACAGACCGCCTCTATTTGCACACTGTGTAGCTGGATTCTATGCTGCACAGCCATTCTTATCTGGGAGCTTCACAGGTCAGAACTGCAGCATAGCAGGCAGCTACACAGTGCAGATAGAGAGAGGCTGTCTATAAGCAAATGGATCTGAGCCATGTGCCGTGTGAGAGGAGGAGGGAGGGTGAGAAGAGGAGCTGTGCTGCCTGTGCCCAGACTGTGTGCAGTATGGGGATGTGAGAAGGAGCTCAATTTATACAGAATCCATGCAAGATGGGGGGGCACAACTGAAATCTGGGGGGCACAGCCCTCCCCTACACCTCCCCCTAGATTTATCCATGTTTATACCACTTATGTATTTTCCACCTTTATGCAGAGAAATAGCACAGTGCCTGACCTTGTTTACTGTTCAGGTGTGTGTCTGTTCAGTAAGTGCGGTAACATCTCTTAGTGGAGGGGGACATAAAGAGGCGGTGGATTTCTGAAGTTGTAACCGCCCCCTCTAAACTGTCAAACCGCAAATGGACCGTTACTGGTGGACTTATGCACTGCTAAAAAATTTGTTAGCTTTTGTTTCATTCATTTTTTTTGTTTTTCGGATCATGTGTTATGACCGCAATTCGTAAATTAGAAAATTTGGAAATTCAAAAATTTGGAAATCCGAAAAAATTCAAAATAATAACTAACTAATAATAACTATTAAATTATAGGTATTGGAATTTCCTTTCAAATTTAGCTGTTAGTCAACGTAACGCATAAGAATTTATCCGAAGTTACGAATTATTTGAAATAACGAATGCTGCATCTAAACAAATGAAACGGAACAAATTAATAAGAAATAATAATAAAATGTTTTTATTATTATTATTATTCATTCGTTACATTCCATTCGTTTAGATACAGAATTTGTTATTTCGGATAATTCGTAACTTCGGATAAATGTGTATTTGTTACGTAACTTACGTTCACTAACAGCCAAATTTCAAAGGAAATTCCAATACCTATAATTTAATAGTTAGTAATGGTTAAGTTATTATAGTTAGTTATTATTTCAGATTTTCGAATTTGTGAATTTCCGAATTTACAAATATTCGACTATTCGAATTTATGGATATTCGGAAAAATTTGGTAAACAGATTTTCGTTAATTCGGATACTTTTGAATTAACAAATTTATCAAAATTTGTTAAAAAACTAATACGGAACGAAACATATTGTACATGTCTAGTTACTAGGACCTACATGACAGAGGAATTGCCCCTGCTGGGAAAAAAAAAGGAGGGAATAAAGAAATAACAGTTGATTTATGGTAATATTTGTTCATTATTTAGCCTTTCCCATACTTCTCCTTTAATGCTGACTGTTATAACCACCCCTGTCAGTGTTCAATGATTTGTGCCAATCCCTGTAAACTATCATTTTTTTTGGACAGCTTGATCCGCATGAACGTTGAAAAATGATAAATAAAGGTGAACTAAGAAAGAAAATCCTATATTAAATACCATTATTACACGTTTAAACTACATGCAGTTAGCAGAATACAATATATTTCACTATAGTATTTCTGTAAAGGCAGACTATCATTATTATTTGTCCATGGTTATTTAGTGTCCGTATACAGTATATACATTGAATACAGTTTACAATTGTTGCTATACTCTTTAAGCACAAAAAAGGAACTGTCATAATGACATTATTTATGCTTCGCTGCAACTAAAACTCCATCTAAAACACATTGAGAGTCTCGTAACACCCCCCCCTTTTTTTTTTTTTTTACAATTAAACATACTCATTAAAATTTTAATTTACATAAAGCTGTAAAGCACATGTTGCCAGTACTTTTATTTGGAAAGGAAAAGTAATATCCTGCTTGCCTTGAACACAAATAGACTCTTCCTGTGCAGCTAATCCCAGCCTACAAATCACCAAATCTTTGGCCACTGGGCACATTGGAGGGATTTACTAAAACTGGAGCAGTTCTGCATAGAAACCAATCAGCTTCCAGATTTTATTGTCAGAGTTTAAATGAAGAAGCTGAAGTTAGAAGAAAATTGGCTACCATGCACAGCTGCACCAGATATTGAGTATTTCAGTTTTAGTAAACATTCCCCATTGTGGGTATTTCAGAGTTTGCAGAACGGAACCATGGCTCTTAATTTGGAAGCAGTAGTCTCCAGTGGCAGCTGGTGCTAAACTTTTTGGGGGGCAGCAAACAACCCCCCCCCCAGGTTCACCTGCCTCTTCACTGTGATGGTCCTTTGCACTCACCCCTCCATGGTTTCCTCAGCTTCTCCTCCTGGCCAACCCAATCCGCCTCCTGTCCTGATTGGCCAGGAGGAAAAGCCGGAAGATAATAACGAATATTAATTCGCTATTGTCATAAGTGGGTGGGCTCGATGCGCAGAGCACCCAACCTTTTTCAAGCCAATTAAGGCCTCCGGCTCTAATCATGTGGCTTGCAAAAAAAAATGAGTCAGACGCCCTGCAGTGGGGCAGTGCCCCTAATAGACCAGCCGCTTCTGGTAGTCTCTCTGCATAGGTCCAAAATCCCCCCTGCTGAGTCAGAGCCAGAGCTCTTTGGTCCTATTCGGGAGGGTGAGCTTTTATGATTACCACTTCCTGACCGGCGTATAGTAATTATACGTCGGCAAGGAGCACTCCCCATGGTAAGTGGACGTCATATGACATCCACTTGTTTTCACCGCTTTTCGGGCCCCCAGGGGCCCGCATCGCGGCGATCGGGGACCGGCCGTGTCCCTCGGCACTCTGGCCTTCCGTGATCGGGGTAAAGAGCCAATAAAATTGGCTCTTTACCATGTGACCAGCTGTGTCCTATCACAGGCGGTCACTTCCAATAACAGACACAGAGCGGCGTGCACGCCGCTCGTGCGCGCCCCCAGGGGCGTGCAGCGATTGGGGTGCGGGCTTGTCCTTCGGACAAAGCCCAACCTCCGATCACGGTAAAGAGCCAATGATATTGGCTCTTTACCACGTGACCGGCTGTGTCCAATCACAGCCAGTCACAAAATGATGGGAATCCGCGGTAACAAGCTGTTACTGGGTTCTCCTCTTCACACACCGATCGTGTGTGAGGAGGAGATAGCGGTAACTGCTCATTACCGCTTACTGTCAGCACCAAGCACACTGATTGCCTACCCTTTCAATAAAGAGTACCTGTCACCACCCCATCAAAGTACCTGTCACAGCCCATCAGAGTACCTGAGTACCTGTCACCTGCCCATCAAAGTACCCGAGTACCTGTCACCTGCCCATCAGAGTACCTGTCACCTGCCCATCAAAGTACCCGAGTACCTGTCACCTGCCCATCAGAGTACTCGAGTACCTGTCACCTGCCCATCAGAGAACCCGAGTACCTGTCACCTGCCCATCAGAGTACCTGTCACCTGCCCATCAAAGTACCCAAGTACCTGTCACCTGCCCATATGAGTACTCAAGTACCTGTCACCTGCCCATCAAAGTACCGATTACCTGTCACCTGCCCATCAGAGTACCCGAGTATCTGTCACCTGCCCATCAGAGTACCCGAGTACCTGTTACCTGTCCATCAGAGTACCCGAGTACCTGTCACCTGTCCATAAAAGTACCCGAGTACCTGTCACCAGTCCATCACAGTATCCGAGTACCTGTCACATAAGATATTTCTAAATTGACCACTCTCTGTAAAAAATAATAGAGTTTTTATTTTCTTTCCGTGTTTTTCAAAGACTTAACCGTACAAAAGACTCATAATGCCTCATAGACTACACCTTGGGGTGTTTGCTTTACAAAATGGGGTCATTTTGTGGGGCAATTCCACTGTCCTGGTGTTCCAGGGCCTTCAAAAGTGTAATAGGTGTCTGGGAAATGAGATCTGTAATTTATGCTCGTATAACGCCTGAAGGTGCTACTTCAATGTTAGGCCTTTGTATGTAGCCAGGCTGTGTAAAAATCTCACACATGTGGTATCACCATACTCAGGAGGAGTAGCAGAATGTATTTTGGGGTGTAATTGGGAGTATACATATGCTATGTGTGAGAAATAACTTGTTGTTTAACAATTTTGTGTAAAAAAAAAAAAATTCTTCATTTTGCAAAGAATTGTGGGAAAAAATTACAACTTCAAAAAACTCACCATGCCCCTTACTAAAAACCTTGGAATGTCTACTTTCCAAAAAGGGGTTATTTGGGGGGTATTTGTACTTTCCTGGCTTGTTAGGGTCTCAAGAAATGAGATAGGTGGTCAGTAAATCAGGTGTGTTCAATTTTCGATGATTTGCACCATAGCTTGTAGACTCTATAACTTTCACAGAGAATAAATAATATCCACTAATTTGGGTTATTTTTACCAAAGATATGTAGCAGTATAAATTATGGCCCAAATTTATGAAGAAAAATAACTTTTTTGCAAAATTTTTCAATACAAACTAAAAAAAAGTGTTTTGTTTGCAAAATTTTCGCTACTTTTTCGCTTATATTGAAAAAAATAAAAAACCCAGCAGTGATTATATACCACCAAAAGAAAGCTCTATTTGTGAGAAAAAAAATGATAAAAATTTTGTTTGGGTACAGTGTTGCATGACTGAGTAATTGTCATTTAAAATGTGAGAGCGCTGAAAGCTGAAAATTGGTCTGGCAAGGAAGGGGGTGTAAGTGTCCTGTAAGGACGTGGTTAAAGAGCTTTAGGTAAACTACTGCTTTCTTATAAAGAGTAGGGGTCCCACTGTACAGCTGTTGGCAGGGGATAGGCTTTTCTACTCAGGCTGCAGGGCCTTTTGTTTTGCTGCACCTGGAATATATTTAGCCGATTTAAAGCCCAACTCTAGGAACAAGAGTGGAGGGTCAGGTACCACCTCTTCTGCAGCCCCCTATTAAGCATGGGGCTCCATGGCAAGGGCATTTTTGTGTTGCAGTCAGGAGTTGGATTAAAGGATCAATCTGGCTTTGAAGCAGAACTAAATCCTTTTATCCTTTATAGCCAAGGAAGCTGCTATCTGTGGCCATTTACACTCAACTTTTGTTAAACGGAATGTTGGAAATTTTTCATTTGATTGGTGGTTACAGTGCTGATCAATGTATTCTGAAAGGGGAGTCCTAATGTCAGAATACAATAATACATTGGGGAGGATTGCTCCATCCACCTTGCTTGTGTGGATGGGGAATCCATTTGTTTGTTTTTTTGATAAGCCACCAATCCATCTATGGCCAACCTTAGCCTCTATTTGATCTGCAGTTGCCATGATGCTGCACATGTGATCAGTTATGACATTTTGGTTGAGAGTTTTGGGAAACAGTTATATCAATGGGTTTAATCAATCAGTTCTGCTTTAATAATATCAGGGTGGTAAAGCACTTGGGCACAGTATGGACAAAGAGGAGAACCTGGAATTGTCAAGTGTGTGCAAAGATACTGCGTTGTATGGGGATTGATTTACTAAAACTGGAGAGTGCAAAATCTGGTGCAGCTTTGCATTATAGCCAATCAGCTTCTAACTTCAGCTTGTTCAATTAAGCTTTGACAAAAAAAAACCTGGAAGCTGATTCCTATGCAGAGCTGCACCAGGTTTTGCACTCTCTTGTTTTAGTAAATCTCTCCCATAATGTCATCAGATGTTCATTATAGTGCCAATTCCTTGAGGGCTCCATTACCATATCATGGTCTTTGGTGAATTTTATTTGCCAAACCTTGCCCCTTTCCCGACCAGCAGAAAGATAATGAGCCTGATAGTGAATGCTGGACTTTGTGGTTCTTCAATCCCTCCCAAATCTAGACAAGCAAACACTGAAATGATTTGTAGAAGCCAATCAACAATCAGGGATGTAATTACTTCAAAGCACGAAATGACGACTCAGCTAATCCTTCATCCCAAGTATAAATGCCGATATGAGCCTTGAAATGACTGGTTTAATGCATTCAGCCTGCCGCTTAAAATAACCCTCTAGACCTTGAAAAATAAATAAAAATGTAAAACGAGGATTTAAGTTAGATGCAATAAAAACAAGTCAAGTGGTTAGACTCATATTATCTAACCTTGTCTTTCTTTTCGCTGTTTCCTGATCTGATGACAATAATCAAATAGGTTTCCACTCACATAAATGGAGCTAAGAAAATGTGAGGATTTCATGAATAAGGCAAAGAGAATGCTGTGTGTTACTGAGGACAGGCTGAGCTGGTGTACTTATCTCTTAAAGCCGAACTTCGATCCCGCTCTGTAAAGCTCTGTCCCCCTTCTGGCGCTGCCACTAGTGCTCATGTGCCCACAAGCTTTGCCTGGCCTTCGGGTCTAGGCAGAGCCGAACCACCCATCCATGCATGTGCAGGGAATTTTCCATGTGCACGCGCGTGCAAACACAGAGAAGGTTAAGGCGCCCCTGTTAGCAGTTTAGCATGTGTGGGAATTCCCTCTCCCAAGAGCTGAGCGCTGCAGCACATCTGCGCATGTGCAGCGGGTGGGGGGAATGTCTCACCTAGGTGTCCTCCAGACACAGCTGATCCCAGACTGAGGTTAAGAGCCAATCAGCGGCTCTTTAGCATGGATGTAAACAGAAGCTGGTTATCGGCACTCCTTTCTTCATGCTGACAGCGTGAGGAGAGGAGAAGAGAGCTGATAACTGGCTTGTGTAAAAGCAACATGTACACTGATTATCAATGCAGTCCCAATCTGTGCCCACCAGTGCTGCCAATCAGTGCCCATCAGTGCTGCCAATCCGTGCCCATTAGTGCCTCCTCATCAGTGTCACCCATCAGTGCCGCCTACCAGTGCTAATCAGTGCCCATCAGTGCCACCTATCATTGCCGCCAGGGGCGTTGCTAGGTCTACAAAAGATCTGGGGCTAGAGCCCATAGCAACTAAGTAGAGTCATATGCTTGAGCGGGCATACATATGTATATAATATACATGTGTGCATGTATATATATATATATATATATATATATATATATATATATATATAAATATTGTTACATTTCTGAGTGCGGATCCCCCTTACATCAGGGTCCCCAGAGAGCCCCTTCCTTACAACAGGGTCCCCAGAGAGGCCTTTCTTACATCAGGGTCCCCAGAGAGCCCCTTCCTTACATCAGGGTCCCCAGAGAGCCCCTTCCTTACATGAGAGCCCCTTCCTTACATCAGGGTCCCCAGTGAGCCCCTTCCTTACATCAGAATCCCCAGAGAATCCCTTCCTTACACCAAGGTCCACAGAGAGCCTCTTCCTTACATCAGGGTCCACAGAGAGCTCCACCTTACATCAGGGCCCCCAGAGAAGCCCCCCTATACATCAGGGTCCCAGAGAACCTCCACATATCGGGGTCCCCAGAGTTCCTCCCCATACACCAGGGTACCCAGAGAGCCTCCCCATACTTTAGGTGGAGGCGAGGACAGAGCTGGAGCCCGTGCTACCCTGGCTCAGTCTGCCCCTGCCTAATGCATTCCAGACCGGGACATACCTGCAAATTGCAGAACTGCACCCACCCGGTAAGAGACTCGGGGCTATAAGCCCCAGACTCGGGGCTGTAGCCCCAATAGCCACCCCCTAGCAACGCCCCTGATTGCCGCCTATCAGTGCAGCCTCATCAGTGCCTCCTCATCTGTGCCCACCAGTGCCGCCTCATCACTGCCATTCAGTGCAGCCTATCAGTGCCCATCAGTGCTGCCTCATCAGTGCCCATCAGTGAAGCCTCATCTGCGCACATCAGTGAAGGAGAAAAATTACCCGTTTGCAAAATTTTATAACAAACTATGAAAGAGTTTTTTTTTTCAAAATTTTCAGGCTTTATGCGTTGATTTAGCAAAACATAAAAAACCCAGTAGTGATTAAATACCACCAAAATAAAGCTCTATTTGTGCAAAAAAAAATATAAAAACATTGCTTGGGTACAGTGTAGCATGGCCATGTAATTGTCATTCAGAGTGCGACAGCCCTGAAAGCTGAAAATTGGCCTGGGCATGTGTGAACAGTGGAAGAGTGCTAATTCATCAAATGCAATAAGTTCAAAATTAACAGATAATAACCATAATCAAAAAACAAAAAATTATAAAATTAGTGTCCATAGATCTGCATTCATAATATTATTTAATCTTCTTAATTCATTTTGATTGTGCAATATAAGGTGCCTAGTACTTAAAGATAACAGTCTGTCAGATCCGTGCTCCCCTCTGTGTGCCCACTCACTTACCAGATCTCCTGGACTCCTATCACAGGAGTCAGAAGCGCTTTCTTAAAAATGTGGCTGGGTTCTGTAGTTCCACAGCTGTGTTCCAAGAATAGAGCATGGTGTAGTCTCAAAAACTCCCTTCACAGGAGTCAAATGGCAATTTCTCTGTAGGCAGCTGGGTATTGTGGTTCCACAGATTTAATTACAGAATGGAGCATAGAATACTCTCAACAGGGCATCATGTGATAAATGAAGGACAGAAAGAGTAGTGTAGAGTAAAATAATAAGACTAGTATAGTGTAAAACTGCTTTAATATTCAATAAAAACAAGCAATATCCACTCACAATAAAAATCGCTGTAACAAGCATAAAACCCAGAAGTAACCAATGACTTGTGTTCCACCGGCCAGAAGGAATGTCACCACCTGTGGTCCACTGACGCGTTTCGTCCCACCTACAGGGCATTATTAAAGGATACACAAAAACAAAGACAGAGGCACCTCTAAGTGCAGTATTGGTACAATTTATTTATAGGCAAGATATTAAAAACACTCACAGGATAAGAGCCAAGTATAAGCCTGTATTGGAGTAGGTCCTGGTGACATCCTAATTCGTCCCGGATGGGTTGCTGCTGGGAAGGCTGTGCAGTGGTGACAGTCCCAGATGGAGGCCGTTCTGAGAGATGGAAGGCCGGCCAGAGAGCTCAGAGAGGGGCTTGGAGCGCAGCAGGAGCCAGACGTGCGCGGATGGCGTCACTAGTGTGCGACGCGTTTTGTGGGCGGGCGACTATGGTAATGTGATAGCCGCGCCCCTTCTTCAGGCAAAGGACAAGTGAGTCACTTGCCCGCGTCTGGCTCCTGCTGTGTTCCAAGCCTCTCTCTGAGCTCTCTGGCCGGCCTTCCATCTCTCAGAACGGATTCCATCCAGGACTGTCACCACTGCACAGCCTTCCCAGCAGCAACCCATCCGGGACTAATTAGGATGTCACCAGGACCTACTCCAATACAGGCTTATACTTGGCTCTTATCCTGTAAGTGTTTTTAATCTCTTGCCTATAAATAAATTGTACCAATACTGCACTTAGAGGTGACTCTGTCTTTGTTTTTGTGTTTCCCAGTACTGGAACTCGGTTCGGTTCCTTGGATGGCTGCCTCATCAGTGCTATGGACTATTGAACTGTTCTAATATTACAATACTATGGTTACATACTACCTTTCTAATATTGCCCCTGTTTTTGTTGCACATATTCCTGCTCTTATTTTATTGTATTATTATTATTACAAGAACCACTAGGGTCTTCAATTATTTATTATCTCCCTTCCCCCTCCCCCCACTTTTTGTAGCCTAGGAGTTGAAGACAGTGTGCATATACTTGTCCATTATTAAAGGATGAAAGGAAGGAGGTAAAAGTGCCCAGCAGGCAAGTGGTTAAAGCAGAGTTCCAGCCTATATTAAAAAAATACAAATACTGTAGCTGCTAACTTTAATTATAAGGACCCGTACCCTTACCTGTCCAGGGTTTCCGCAATGTCGGCACCCCAATCCGATCGGTCCATCGGCTTTAGGTGCAGGCACCTGCATTATTAGTAAGGGAAACTGGGAGTGAAGCCTTCAGGCTTCACAGCCGGTTCCCTACTGTGCATGAGCGAGTCGCGCTGCGCTTTCTGAATGGTCCCGTCTTCTTTTGGGACACACACAGACCTAAAAGTTATAAAAAAAAAACATATGAAAAAGATGGGGCAGACTCAATGGACCACTTGGTCTTTGTTTTTTTTAAGACCAATTATGTTTTTTTAGAGGTTAAAATAAAAATAACAATACAACCAAAGATCTATCAAAAGAAAATATCATATACCGGTACATAGTTTGGTCAAGTTTCATAACAGCCCTCATATTGCCAATACAAGCAGTGAAGAAACCAAATATACGTACCCAAAAGGGGATATAGTGATGCATAAGTCAAAACCAATTTCTTAAGAAGGTGTTAAATACAGCAGTACAGTTCTCAGTACAAAAAGCATTATGTATATACGTGCAGTCCACATATCAGTCAGACCAGGTAAATACTAGCGGATTAATGGAGAAGTCCATGTTTCCCATTTGCGTTCATATACAGTATATGCATGGTATCCATAAAAGCGTGGTGAATTCTCTCCATCAATCTTATAGCTTCCATTCTCTGTAGCACCTGAGACCAAGAGACTGTAGGGGAATGCCAGTTCAGGGCTATCGCCCATTGTGTAGTGTGTGTACGTGTATGAACTAGTATTTGACTAGAAGGTAGCACTTTGCCAGTGTCAGAGTCAGTGATCTGGGCTACCTTAGTGGCTGCCTTATGCCAAAGTGGTTTGAGTGCCCTGCAGCTCCAAAAAATATGAAGGAGCATACTTCTGTCGGGGGAAACACCTAAAGCAGGTGCTTTTTTTTCTTTTTCTGCTGTCATAATTCTATGTTTCTATGCATGGACAAAATGGAGAGGTGGCATGGTGACATCTTTCTCTCCACCTTGTCCAATCAGAAAACACTCTGCATTCATTCAGGAGATACATAGCATTCTCTGAATGGCAAATGTGCAGAGCAGCTGACCTGTAGCAGGACAACTGCTTGGCGCAGGACCTGGAAGCTAGTGGAGATCACTGGAGTAGAATTGTCTATGTCAGTGATTTCCAGGAGCATCAGTCAGGTGTGGTATAAATGTATGTATATATATATATATATATATATATATATATATATATATATAGTGGTCCAAGCTGAACCAGTGTACTATGTATAAAATATCCATACATGGATTTCTTCTTTAATCACTTACCGCCTGCACTATAGTTGAAAGACAGATACAGCACTGTCGTCCAATTCTGGCAGGGTGTCTAATGGTGTCCTCCCAGAACCTCGCCACTCCGTGCACCCCCTGGGCGTGCATCGGGTATGCTCTGTGATCGCTATGACCTTTAGACACAGCTGATCATAGTTCGAGGTAAAGGGCCAATCACAGCAGCCCTTTACTATGTGATCAGCTGTGTTCAATCACAGCTGATCCCATGTAAACAAATGCCAGTTATTGCCATTTCCTTTCCTCAGCACTGTCACTGTGTGAGGAAAGGAAATCAGATAATCAGCTATCCTGTGACAACACACATCTACACTGATAATCAAAGCACTGTTCATCAGTGCCCTTATTATGCAGCCCCATCAGTGCCAATCAGTGCCCATCAGTGCAGCATATCAGTGCTCATCAGTGCCACCTATTAGTGCCACCTTATTAGTGCCTCATCAGTGCAGCCTCATCAGTGGCAGTCAGTGCAGCCTCATCAGTCCCCGTCAGTGCAGCCTCATCAGTCCCCGTCAGTGCAGCCTCATCAGTGCCCATCAATGCATCCTCACCAGTGCCCATCAGTGCAGCCTCATCAGTGCCCGTCAGTGCAGCCTCATCAGTGGCCATCAGTGCAGCCTCATCAGTGCCCCCCAGTGCAACCTATCAGTACCCATCAGTGCAACCTCATCAGCACACATCAGTGAAGAAGAAAAAATACTTATTTGTAAAGTTTTATAACAGAAACAAAGAAAGTTTTTTTTTTGTTCGCAATTCTTTTGTTTGTTTAGCAACAAAAAAACCCCCGGGGTGATTAAATACCACAAAAAGAAAGTTCTATCTATCTGTCTAAAAAACATGATAAAAATTTTGTATGGGTACAGTGTTGCATGACTGCGCAATTGTCATTCAAAGTGTGACAGCGCTGAAAGGTGAAAATTGGCCTGGGCAGGAAGGGGGTGAAAGTGCCCAGTAGGCAAGTGATTAAAAAAGATTGAAAATTATTAATGAAATTACATTTACGTGTTAAAGCTCATATTTTATTGATTGGGGTCAGCTCTACTAACATCTATTACCAAATAAATATTTAGTAATTATTGTGCATAACCTCTTCTACAGCGTTTTACTAAACAAATTTGAACAAATAGTATATAATGTTTTTGTACAAAAGCAGTGAAACCGGCAACACTATTTTTTTCAAACATGAACAAAATATTACTAATTCCGAGCATATCAGCATTGTTCTTTCAGGCTATGTCCAATTTGCTGCACCGTTCAGAAATTTAATATTCTGCACAAGAAATTGCATTCTCCACCTTGGAATAAATAGGAAGGTTTAACTAAGGATCTTTTAATTCACAGAATGACAGCCTTGGGCCACAAAGAACCTTTTATCCCTTTGAATGTTAAAAAAAAGGAGAAGAGAGAAATATTGATCTCTTAAATAAGATTAAACAGTACACGCAGGTGCAGCTTTAGAACCAAGCATGTTCGAATCAGTGAGATATGGGTTTACTCTGCCACGAAATTTTACTGTGTTCTTTTGGATTTAATCCCAATTGCTAACGGAATAAGTAATTGCTTGCAAATTGAACACTAACAGCTAATGGTTTTGATGTTTTTGTGCAGGTCAGATGCAGAAACATGGCACTGTTTCATTTTAGTTGAGCTTTGAAGAAATCGACTCTTTTTTTTTAAACCCATGTTTAATTCAGCAGGTTTTAATTATAGGAGGAATACTTTGTTTATTTAAAGGAAAATTTCAGCCAGGATAAACATCAACTCTAATCAAACATAGCAGATTATGTGTAGGGATGAGCTTAAAGTGACAATAGGCAACATCCTTATTACAAAGAAAATTCATACACATACCCTACTTAATAGCCCTGTAACCTGATTTTTATAAAGTGGGTCCCTACTGTGTTTTCTACCTCCTTATAATCCTTATAATATCCTCCGTGAGCTCCTGAGCCTCTCGTTTTTCAAGAAGTCAGACCACCGCAGCAAAAACAAAGGAGTTTGGAGCTTTGTAGAAGGTTGAGAGCCAAAGAAGACAGTATTTTAAGTTTAGCCTGAGTCAGAGAGGTGGGCTTATACAACCTTTGCCAATCCGAGCAGGCTTTGTATGCGTTAAAAGAATACACCGCTTCCCGTGATTGGCTCAGTGCGGTACATGCAGTGCTACAGCAGAGGAACGTTCTGTAAGTAGCCGAAGCTACAGTATTACACATTAAGGGGGCTAAACATTTTTTATGGACGTTCTGTATATTGCCGAAGCTACAGTACCCGGCGTATAAGACGACCCTCGATTTTTGGGGGATGTTTTTTAGTATAAAAAGTAGTCTTATACACCAGAAAATACGGTAAGTGCCTATACTCTTTAAAATCCAGTAATACACTGTCTCACCCTGCTCTGCACATGCTCAGTTGCTCTCTATTTTCAGGCACTGCCAAGTTTGTAGAGGCCAATCAACTGCCATGGTGCTGCACTGGTGATCACTTACAAACACCAGACATTTGATGGTTTGACAGTTTGGTTAAGGACACAAGGAAATGTGACAGTTAGCAATCCCGGCATTCCAGTAATGTATCTGTTTTCTAAAATGTTAAATTGATGGGTGTTGTTCCTCTTTATGATTTACTGCTGTTCGGGGGCTCTGGGCTTCAGCAAAATGGCCGCCTCCAGCCAGGAGAAATAGGAGCAAAGCTGGAGGCAATTTACAGCACACACTAATCTCGGTAGCATATTTATTAATGTGGAATGTATGTTCCATGCTAAAGAACATTATTTTTTATTAAAGTGGTTGTCTACTCTGGACAACCACTTTAACCTACAGGTAAACCTATAATAAGGCTTAACTGTAGATCCCCTGCATATCTCCTAAACCTGCACAGTTTTGGAGATATACAGACTACTTGCATGTGCCTCCGTGCCGTTTCTTCACTGAGATCCTGCAGCGAATAGCGGCTCCTGCACACATGCGCGGGACATCACGCGGCTCCGGCAAACCACAGAGCCGGAGTCTGCGGCCCCAGAAGGAAGAGGGGCGAAGATGGACACTTCCTGGAGCGGGGACAGCGCGGGCTTCCAGCGGGGTAAGTGTCACATAATAGACTAGTATACGATGCACACTAGCCTATTATTCTTTTATATTGCTGGGTTTACTTCCTCTTTAAGTTGTTATTGGTAAAGTTCTGCTTTAAGTACGTTGGAGGATGCATGCACCACCGGGTCTTTAACAACCAGTGACATCACCAGCCCCATTCACTTACATGGCTGGGAATCCCTCATCCTCAACATGGGGGAAGCAGTAACTCATCAGGAGAGATACCCCTGGCAAATCACCTTATCCCTATGTTTATAGGAAAAGGGCCTTTTCCCCACAATGCTGGCCTGGAAATTGTGAGGGTCTGTGGGGATCAGGGCCCTTTATCAGAATCTGGAAACCCCCTTTAATAATAACAGGGCCCCCCCAGATACCACCCCCCTTCTCGTGAATGAGAAAGGGGTACATAACAAACCAGCTGTCAGGACCTGGATTTGAATCTGCAACCTTTGCTGTGTCTGGCAGGATTTCTTCTTGCTGAGCCACATGAGGTGCTGGGCAGCTCCCAATTCCTTTGACAATCCTACCTTGTTCCTTGTTTCTTTTCCTTTGAACTCTGTGCTCCTCCCATGAACGTCCTGATTTAAAGCGGAGTTCCACCCAAAAGTGGAACTTCCGCTTTAAGTGTTGGTGACCCCCTGACATGCCACAATTGGCATGACATTTTTTTGGGGGGGTGGGTACCTAGTTTTAATAGGTACCCAGCTCTCACTTCCTCTCCTGGGGCCGTAGCGCCGGAAGGAAGTTCACCTCTCCCCCCTCCCTCCCTGCAATCTTCTGGGACATGTCGCGGGTCCCAGAAGATTTCCCGGCCATTCACAATGCGCAGTGACTTCACAGCCGGTGCCACAAAGAGGAGGGGGAGAGGAGGGGAGCTTCAGACGGCCGCATCACTGGACTGTGGGACAGGTGAGTGTCTGATTATTAAAAGTCAGCAGCTACACTTTTTGTAGCTGCTGACTTTTAACTGGGTGGAACTCCGCTTTAAGCCCTGTCTCTGTTTTCCAGATTATTGTGCGCTCTTCAGCCAATATCTCACTCTTGTATGTGCAGAATCCAGGAGGGGGCAGGGAAGGGGGTGGGGGATGCTGTTCAGATGTCATTCATGCCTAGGCAAGAATCGCAGAACTTCTGCTTTGCATCACAGTAAGGGTGTGTTCACATCTGCGAATGCATCAGACTCTGATCAAATGCGAGAACCCCAGCTAATTGCAGCCACTCACATGTAATCGCCCATGCAGGCAGTGTGCATGTAGGATCTATCGCTCACACATGATCGCTGCATGAGTGATTACATGCGAATGGCCATGATTAACAGCTAATCGCTGGGAACCCCCACTAGGGTTCTTGCGTATGATTGAAGTCGGGTACATTTGCAGGTGTGAATGCACCCTAAATGTTTAAAAATAAACAAATTTAAAGAGAGGGAGGGGAGGAGGCAGGGCAAGAGAATTGGTTTTAGGGTGAAGCTCCAACTTAAAGCCCAATTCACACCTAAGCATATTGAAAACACAAGTGGATACATCAAAAATGTGCAACATGCATTGGGGTGCCATTAATTCTTAGCAGGCGTTTTGATGGGTGACAAAGGTGCAAAAACGTAGGGTTTAAAATGTGCCAAAGTCGGCTTCAAAAAGAGGTACAGGAGCTACTTTAGGACAGTCTATTCAAGTTTCATAGTTTCATAATAAGAAAGGTTGAATAACGACAATAGTCCATCCAATTCAACCAGTGTAGGTGTACGTGTGTCAGTGTCTATAATTATTTCCCATATCCCTGTATGTTGTGTTCTTTAAGATGTACATCCAAGTGTCTCTTAAGAATAGCAATACTCCCCGCAGCCACCACCAATTGTGGAAGAAAGTTCCACATCCTTATTGCCCTTATGTGCAAAAAAAGTGCAAACGCTTGAAAACTGTGATGCTGGAGCATCGCTTAATGTGATTAGACACTAACAAGATTGGTGGGCGGAGCTTACATTTCATACTTCCAAAATACCTGATATTCTGCATAATAGCAAGTGCCATGTCTCCAGCTCTACCTTACCTCTTTGCAGCATTCTATGCGCAGCCAACAACAGGTCCACTTGAAAGTCTCCATGCAATGTCTTTATACATGACTAGTCCCTGTGAAGTCATTCACTCCCATGTATTTCATTATACAGCCACTGCCTATCTACACGGACACCTTTCAGTATGAACTGCACACGGGGCTTAGAAAAGGCACGCTTGCTCTGTACCAAATTTGTGTAGCACCATCAAACATTCGAATTTGATTAAACGGGAGAAAAAAAAAACTAATCTTAAATATCTCCCAACTGAAGCGTGCACATTGCAATTCACAGCCTGCATGATGCTTTCCATGCAATCATCTGTCAGAATATTTATTCCGACCAGGAGACTCGAGAGAATATGGAGCAGAATAAAAATGGATGTATTAAATTTTTCACTCAGGTGCCCAGTTTTGATATTTGTAGGGAGTTTAAGCTGCAGGCAATATAACTACCTGAACAGCGGTTCATGAATAAAAACACAACTAATATAGAAAAACTGAAAAAAAAACCTGTCTTTTCCTGTGCACATAAAGTAGGCGACTATAAAATATGGAACCCTTCCTGCATGTTTCTGGCTTGTCATTATTTCCACTGATCTGATGTAACCTTGATAAACATGGCTGGCGCGTCCTTAACGCTGTGCCCATGCAAATAACATGCGTGGTGCCTTTGTAAATGCAAATGAACCGTCTATGAGCTAGCCGCCCTGAATGATCAAATCTAAGGACACACCTTCATCCATTTTCTGACTGATGGAGTGATAATGTCTGTAATATCTCTCTCTGGTCCGCTTACAGGTTTAGAAAAAAAAAGAATTTACAAAAAAAGCTTATTTCTCATTCCTGTTGTCTTTGTTTTATTGCTTTAGAATGCTCTCAGTAGATCTAAGGCTGGCCATAGATTATGCAGTTTACTTTCCTTCAACCTCAGGTTGAAGGAAAGAATGTTGCTCAATTCCTCCATCAACCCCAGTGTTGATGGGGGAATCCCTCCCGCTGCACTATTGTATTCTGACAGTGGGAAGTTTCCCTGCTGTCAGAAATACAATGATCACTGCTGGTGGCTATAGTCACTGGCAGTGATTGTAGGGAAAGAACCTGATAGGCTTGTTGTACAGAAATCAATTGATAGATCGACTTCAGTGCAAACATCCTACCCATTGATGAATCAAAATGTGTCTGGTTCCTGTTGAACTAGCCGAATTTCAATTCATCTATGGCTGGGTTGAGTCATGAAAAAAACATGTCTATAACTGGATTGAATTTTTTTTGAGCATCCGTAAGCATGCATTTCTCCCTGTGAAGAAGTCATGGGTCACGTGACGAAACGCATTAGGGCGGAGTGCAAGCCTGGAACAGGAAGTAAGACAGCTTTCTTATACTGTAATGCCGGTGTCTAACCTTAAGGGGGTAATACATGTATATTAAAATGACAATACCCTAGTGCATAAGATTTGAGAGCACTTTACTTGTAAGTGTCTTATCATTTATATTTAAAGGAGGAGTTTTAACATACTGCACAATGATAGTTGTTTAATTATTTTGATCACTAATGCCAAATGGTGAAATGTCAGCCTGTCCTGGAACTTGATATATGTAGAACATAGAAAATTCTCTATTGATACATCTGGTGAATACCCAGAGGTGTAATTACTCAAAAAGGGGGAACCGGTTGGGACTTTAGCGGTACAAAATTGACTAAAAAAAGATTTACTGTTTGATGACCGCTTACCGATGAATATGACCTACAATAAAGTTAGGTCAGATATTGCCTTGCCCTTTAATGCGGGCATTCATCACCTCTGGGTATTCATTTGCTTGTTGCTAAATCCCAGTCTGTGTCATAAATGGTACCTTATCCCTATTAGACTGTAATTACTCAAAAAGGGGAAACCAGATGGGACTTTAGTGGTACAAAATTGACTAATAAAAGAAAATGTTGTAAAATACACACTTTATTGACAAAGATTAAAAATGACCATACATCAAGAGTGCATTAATAAAAACAACAGAGGAATGCATGTTCAAGTGAAAGACCCCAGATAAGAAATCATATAGGATACAAGGTAGAGAAGGCTCAACTGATTCCTCAATGATGGCAAGGAATAATGACCTTATACAAATCGGTGACAAAGTCCAAGGCTCCAAGGATTGCCTCGATGGTAGCAACAGATAGTTTATTATAAACACAGATTAAAAGTATGAGGTCAATCTTTAAAAGATTGGCTGATCACAGAGCCTAGTGGGTGTATACACAACACTTCTACCTTGGATTCACACGAGTCTGAATCAGGATCTGCCCAGGAGCAAGATGGCAAAAAGATCCACTGACAGCCTCGGAAAGGTAGCCTATTGCCAGGGAGACTGCACCGCAGCAGGGCACGCTGCTGACCCTCCGGGGAAATCCAATACAAGCCTGTGAGACACGGAGGAACCTCCTTGTCCAGCCTTCAGTAGACGTCAATCGCTGGAGCGGATGTAGCAGGAAGGGGAGCCACTAGTGGAATGCACACCACTGCGTCTGGATAGCAAGTTGATGGTGATTGGCCCTGTCACAGTGACGACATGTTTCACGCACCTGCACTTTGTCAAGTGCCCATCAGTGCACATCAGTGAAGAAGAAAAATTATTTTCAAAATTTTATTTAACAGAAACAAAGAAAAAGTTTTTTTTTTCAACATGGTCTGTCCAGACTGTACATATTAAGTTCCTGAAGTCGCTCTTGATATGTTTTATCTCCCAGGCCTTTCACCATTTTTATTACCCGTCTCTGAACTCGTTCTATCTTATCAATATCTTTTTGTAAGTGAGGTCTCCAGAACTGGACACAGTATTCTAAGTGAGGTCTCACTAAAGATCTATATAGAGGAATCAGAACCTCCTTCCTCCTGCTGGTGATCCCTCAAGTTGATCTGACAGGCTCTACAGGCAGGAAGTCGTAGCCCCTTGCTGTGTAGCAGGAATACAGTGAAACAGCTTCTACTCCTCCTCTGTGACAACTGATCCCAGCAGCACCTCTTCAGGCACTGCCAACCCACCTGGCTGAAGCTGCCCCTTTCACTAGCCCTCCAGGCTTACACTCCACACAAGTCCTCCGTGCTGACTCTCACCAGCCTTCCGTGCTGAATCTTCAGGAGATTTCCAAGGGAAGGATGAAGACTTAAACACACTGCTATCTTCTGGGAGACTGGCTACATGTGTCTCCCCCCTTGTTAGTCAACAGCAGTGCTGATATTCTCACACTATCCTCTCTTGCTCCTGTGCCTCCAGGAAGGGATTCCTCCCATGTATTATGGAAGGATCCTTCCAGCACCCAAGCCTTGGCCCAAGGCAGGCCCCTCCTCCAGACTAAGAGGTATCCCTGAGGGCCACCAACAGCCTCTTCAGCATTGTATCTCCATCTTCCACCCAACTGCCCCTGCTGGCATGGTCCATATCTATTTATGAGGCAAGCTCTGCCCCCTGCCAGCTTACTACTGGGGATTGGCCCGGGGACTTATAAATATTCAAGACAGCTCATCCTAACCTCCACCCACTAGCTCTAGAACAGTCTCCAAGGTCCCAGAAACAAGGGGAGGCACCAGAGGAGCTGTCAGGATGAGTCATCCAGCCCTGACTCACTGAACCCTGACCCAGATTCCATAGCTCTGGCTTAGCCCTGAGTTAAACTAGAATTTATCTACTCTAAACTCTAACATTACTTCTAGCACACACTAGAGTGTGCTACAAATACTACTAAAAGAAAGCTCTATCTGTCTCAAAAAAATGATAAAAATGTCATTTGGGTACAGTGTTGCATGACCGCGCAATTGTCATTCAATTGGCCTGGGCAGGAAGGGGGTGAAAGTGCCCTGTAGGCAAGTGGTTAAAGCCCACCCTCTTTGCCACTGCACATGTGCGTTACATGGACAGCAAGATGTTAATATTTTCTGGTTCTAGTTAATCATTTCTGGCTTGGTGATCAATGTGCATGTGACCTGGATGAAAATCCTGCGCAAAAAAAGAAAAGAATTTGTCAATAAAATAATTCAGCATCTGATTAGCATGCTACCCAACTTGCCCTGACCACCAGGGAGGCAGTGTTTACCGATATGTTAATACGCACCGCAAAACAAGGTGAGGCTAAGTGTAATATAGATGGAAACACAATTGTTCCGTATAGACCTGCATATAATTAGCCATGTCTGGAAGGCTGAGCGCTGCATATTGCTTAACAATAGCAGACGTGAGCATAATTTTTAGTTACCGAATACAAACAAACCGTCTTGGCGTCTATAGAGTCACTATGTCTGCAACCAATACATATTATGGATTTTTGTTCCCAACGAAATCTGATAAAACTCCAATTCCTTAACACAACTTAGTGACAAAAGGAAACTTCAACATCAATTAAAAATATAAATCCGTGGAAATTCAATATGCCTGCAAGCAATGAAATACAAGTGCTCGTAATAAGGCTACTTTGGGGACAAAAGGAAAGAAGAAAATGCAAGTTGTGCCGTAGGCAGAAAATCAATATTATATTTGAAGAACTTTTTCAACTAAACTTTAGTTGTCCTTTATACTCTGTTGCATCTTAATTTCTAGTTATATATTTATTGTATATTTAAATCACGGTATTAAAGTGAGCCCTTTGGAAGCTTTAGAAGTCTACATGAATAAATTCCTGATGTGTCACAATACATTGCAACAGTATTTTTCTTTCTTTTTTTTTTTTAGCTGTGAATTTTACCATTAAAAAAAGCAGCCATTGAGTGCCAGGCAGGTGCCAGGCTAGCCCTTCTCAACATACACAGGCCGGCCTCCGGGGGGGGGGGGGCGGTAATATTATGTGGGTGAGTTGCTTTTTTTACTGCCCCAATCACCCACCTAAGGCTCCATTCACACTTTGCGTAGTGGGAACTCACGTTCTCGCTCACAATTTTCACTTCAATGGGCTGCATTTGTCACTCAAAAGAAGTTCCTTCTCCTTTTTGATCAACAAGCTTCATGCAATTTTTAGGCACATTTACACCTGAGCATTTCCTTTTTGAGTGTTTTTTTCTGGCTTTTCTTTGAGCATTTGTGAACAGCGTTTGCAAAGTGTTTTTGAGCGTTGCCATTTTTTGATTGAGAAAAATATCATCTGTTTTATCGTTTGTTGCTATATTTTTCAGCTTTTTCTTCTGCTTTTATTTATTTTTTGTTTTACTTTTTTTGTAAGGTGTGAAGTGTTAGGGTTTAAAGGTTAGGGGTTTATTTATTTATTATTATTTATTTTTTTACTTTTTTTTTACAAATTCATTTTGTTAGATTATAGGTTAATATTAATGTTAGGGGTTAATATTAGGGTTAAGGGTTGGGTTTTTTTATTATTTATTGTCATTTAATTATTGCATTTGAGCATAAAAACGCTCATAAACATGTGACAAAACACACTAAAATGCTCAAAAATGCTTGAATTAAGCATTTCCACGGAACAAAAACGCTTCAAAAACGTACCTGCCGATTTGAGCTACAAAAAAAGCTCCAGAACTTTTTGGAGCTTTAGGTTTTTGGCTTCAGGCGACTTGGAGTGGAGATGTGAACAGTCTCCATAGAGAATAATTGATTTTTTCTCATCCAGTGTTTTGGAGCTCTGAGCTTTAAACTACAAAACATTGAGGTGTGAATGGGGTCTTAAAATCACGATTTGCCTCGATTGCAGCGCGATTCTGTCGTGCGACAATTGTGGCAAGTTGGCACTGTGTTTGGGGTACCATTTAGAATGAATGGCATCCATATGGGCGTTTTGTACCAATTGCTACACAGTTTGTAATCACAGGCAGAATTGCAGTGATACTACTCTCGATTCCAAATCGGGAAGTGTGAATGAAGCTTAAATCCCACAATGAAGCTGGAAGGGGCTGTTCACATGAAATGCCAGGATGCTTTGCTTGCAGCAAATATTTCTCAGCTTGTCAAGTTGACAGGCAGCACCACCTGTCAAACTTGGCCATTCAAGTCAAAAGGGCCAAGCCACAACTGTGAGTCAAACGCTTGGCTCCCAGTTGCGGTGCATTAGCCCTATAGAAAAGCAGGCATTCAGGAGGTGGCAAGATCACCTCCTGAATGCCTGACAGTGGCTGCACTCTGAAAGGCAATCCAGCGCAGTTCACTTTTCAGAAAATGGGCAAAGGTGGACTAAGCCTAACATGAAGGAACCCTGCAAATAACTTTCTGGTCTCTAAGAACCCCTGCTTATAATTACTTTAACTACAGCTCATGGTACATTAGCATACCTCCCAACTTTCTGAGATGGAAATGAGGGACACCTATTAGCAAAAGTATGTAGGCATAGGACACACCCCCTGTCACGCTCCCATAAAGAAGAATTATACAAAAAAGAATAATTAGTCCTTTTTTTTACCACTACTGATGCTTTATACTGGCTTTTGAAATTTACAAATGCAACAATTTAGAAATTGGATGAAAAGTTTATCACTGGGAAACACTTTTGGAAGAATAAATAATACATTTTATATACAACTCTATAGATCAGACCAAAATGAGGGACAAATGAGGAGGAAAAAGGGACAGTTGGGAGCTATAAATTAGTATGATGGTGCACTTTTATTTTCACTGCACTAGGAGATAAAATACAAACAGAGACCAGCTCAGGTGAGCTGAGCAAAGAAGGAAATATCTCTAATCTACAAAACATTCAGCTAAACAATTTATAGATATGAATTTGCATGAGATATGGGTGTATTTTAGTATATTCTAGGTGTGATCGGAAAACTTAGTCCAATCAGTGTCTGTATCTTCTATTAGCAATCAAGCAGTTAAATGGGTGTTTTTCCTATGTGACCAACAGAAAGTGAAGCGATAGATGGGCAGCGCCACGACAGTTCTAGTTAAACAGTTTTTTTTTATAAGAAGTCCACCTTGAAGCCAAAAGGGAGTAGTTCATGACTTATCCAAGAGTTTTGTTTTCTCAGGAATAGCAACAAAAACGCAAAGGAAAGTAAGAACAAGCATATTATAAATTCTTAAAATGACCATCTCTATTTATATATATAACTCAACATTATCAGACCCCTATATTTCTACTCATATCCAAAAAAAATATATAAAAAACAAATTTATTCATCAGTTTAGGCAAATATATATTCTTCCTCACAATAGGCGTATATTGATTGGTTTGCTCAAAAGTTGCCGCGTTTACAAACAATGAGAATTAATTTATGGGGTTTTCATTTATTTATTTCTTTTTTTTACTAGTAATGGCGGTGATCTATGATTTTTAGCGGGACACATATCGGACACTTTTGACCCTTTTTTGGGACCATTGGCATTTATACAGCGATCAGTGCTATGAAAATGCAATGATTACTGTGTAAATGTCACTGGCAGGGTTAACACTAGGGGGCGATCAAAGGGTTAACTGTGTTCTCTGGGATGTGTTACTACTAACTGTATGGGGGCTGGGATGACTGGGGGAGGAGAGTGATCGCTGCTCCCATATACTGGAAACATACAATCACACTCCTCTCCCCTGTCAGAACGGGGATCTACTTGTTTACATACATGGATCCCCATTCTGTCACTGCCGGGGAGCGATCACGGGTGGCCGACGTACATCAAGTTCGCCCCACCCGCTCACTGGCTCCTCCACTAGCATGTGAGTGCACGAGCGTGCCCACAATACTCGCTCCTACAGTGACGGCGGTTTCGCGCAGGGGAGCCATGTTGCTGCCGTCAAACCACTAAAGTGATACTAAACAGAAAAATATTAAGACTCCTTTCACACTGAGGCGTTTTTGAGCTAAAAATAGTGCCTGTAAAGCGCCTCTAAACTGCCTCCTAATGCACCCAGTGTGCTTTCACACTGGGGCGGTGCGCTTGCAGGACGGGACAAAAAGTCCTACAAGCAGCATGTTTGGGGCGGTGTGGGAGCGCTGTATACAGCACTCCTAAACCACCCCTGCCCATTGAAATGAATGGGCAGCGCTTCCAAAGCAGCTGAACACCGATTTGGATGCTCCACGCGCCAGCGCTTTTAGCTCCTTGTTAACCCTTTCTTAGGGGTTAAAAGCACCCCACTGCTGCCCAGGCCCGCCAAAACGCTTCTATAACAGCGGTAAAGTGCCACTAAAGTAGCAGCACTTTGCCGCTAAGGTTCGGGTGGACCCAGTGTGAAAGGGCTCTAATTGCCATAACTCATTCACATAAATCATATATATCATGCCAATGTATTTTTTTTTTAATCCTCTAAGTAATTTATTCCTGCAGTGCTGTTGTGTGGTCACATGATCTTTCTCTGTTCTTCAATAAGAATCTTTGGGAGGGGCTTCTATTACTCTGCTTCAAGGGCAGCTGGTTGTTTTTTTTTGGGGGGGGCAGCAAACAACCACTCATCCCCCCTCCCCGAGTGGCACCCCCCCACTGTTTGCCGGTTGGTACTAATGGGCTGTGTGTGCTCCGATTCCCTCCCATCTACACACCTGGACTCTGAAACCCAGACAGCGGGAACTGCTCCTGGAGGAATGAGAGAGATGAGTAAAGCCGATCTGACACCCGAGACCAGTACAGGGACACTGCACACCGCACAGGCTGATGACCCCCTGCTGTTTGCGGTCGGTCCGGCACTCACCCCATGGTGGTGGGTGACGGGCAGCATGCAGCGTCTTGACTTCGAGTCCTCTCCTCCATGGTGGCTTCTAGCTCCTCCCCTCCTAAGCATCCAATAGGATTGCCTGTCCTTTCAGCCAATTGGGTGACGGGTATCAGATCCACTTCCTGATTGGCCCAGGAGGAGGATCAGTGTTGCAACAGCGAATATTCATTCACTGTTGCAACACTCCTGGGTGGGCTCCAGAACAATGCTTTGCGCCCCGAGCCCACCATATTTTGAAGCCTATTACAGCCTCTAGCTCTAATCGGTGCTTCAAAAAAACAACCCCCCCCCTCGTGCCCACCCCCACAATCGTATTTCATGCACCCGGCGTCCTGAAAGGGGCCGGGCGCATGGGTTAGGGGTGGCAGTAGCAGGGATAAGGGAGGTGGCGCCCGTGCACCCACAATGGACGGGCCACCCCTGCTCTGCTTCAGAAGAATGATTCAAATTAATTTATAAATACCCAAAAACTGCTTTATAGCTCCCTATAAAACTTTATTGAACATCAAATGTTTATTTTTTGTGCATTAATATGGTGTAAGCAGAGAAGACTGACACTAGCTTTCATTGTTCATACGGTATTTGCATCCAAGGCTCATTCTTTACTTAACTGGTATTAGCAATTATATTTGATACATTTAATACTGATTTATATTCAAAAGCGTGAGTTTCTTAGTGAATTAAATCGATCAGTATATTATATTCTTCCCTCATAGTGTTTAGGCATAGGAAGACATGGAGGAGGAGGTAGGGAGGGGAGTGTCATTTATCACGGTGTATACGCCCACAAACAAACATTCTCCTGCGCTTGCAGTGGTTAACCCAGGGGTACAAGGAGCAAAATCCCTTCTTAACGCCAATGGTCTTGCTGCCCTCCCAGGACAATGGGTATCCTCAGACTGAAAAACAACAATAAAAAAAAAGGGCGCACCAACCTAGCGCATTGCCTCAATAACATTTATTCCAAGATAAAAACAGCAATAAATATACTCACAAACTTGACGCGTGTCATAGCAAGTGACATTGACTGCCTGAAGGTCTAATCAAGTCCACCGGTGTGAGCTAGGCCGGAGCGCCCTTTTCTTTTTATTGTTGTGTTTACACCCAAATGTGTGACTATAGTCATGTGAGCTGCACAGATAACAAAAAGGAGGAAATGAAAAGCTTGGAAGGGAACTGAAATTGAGCATGCTCTGTAGAGGACATTAACTGGTCTACACAATCTCAGCCTGCAGTGGGGATACACAGAAGATGGGAGTGACAGCCGAAGGCAGGATCAACCTGGTCTATTTCACTCTACACAAAACGAATGCTTTAGGGGATTTGTGAGTATGAACACTCTGTTATATTGCATGTAATGAGAGTTGTTCATACGTAACGACACTTTAAAGTGAGAGGCTGCAGCAGGGGCTGATTTGTGTGTAACATTTCCAAACTTAGCCAAGAACTGCTCAGGCTCCCGGACTTACATGACTGTGTCATCTCTGAGCCAGCATCTCAGTACAGGAAGTTAATGTGGACACTGGATAATGCCCTAGGAAAGATGGTGCTGTCCTTCTGGAGAGAAAAGCAGGTGAAGACATTGTCAGTGGAAGTACTGAGATCTAACTGAGAGGCAATGCATACTGCATACTGGTAAGTGTAACACTTTGACATTGTTGAGGATGCATTTATGTAAAATGAATAAAGGCATCTGATTTTCTGTTCATTTTAAAAGTGGAGATGTTTTTAATAAGATACACTTTTTCTATTGTCCTTCTTGCACTTTCCAGTTACAGCAGTTGTGCAGGGAGTCTAAATATGACTATGTTGTTCAATAGGAGCCAGACATAGACCCAGTGCACTCTGCAATGTAACAGACCTGGCTAGACACACCCCTTCCCTTTTACAAACTATGCGTCTGTGTGAGGGGTGTGACTGCCACTCAGCTCTGCCAGCACAGAGCACTGCAGTGTGAGAAAAGGAAGCATTATTTTCACTAACAAAAAAAAAGGTATTTACTAGCAAAAATCACTAATAATAACTATATAATAATATAATAATAACTATAATAATAATAACAACTAGGGTATGTGTCTATAAAAAGATAAAACGGTATGAAAGTTCTATTGACATTTAGATGAGTCCTAATGAGTGTTACCTGGAAAAAGTTTTTTATTTATTTTCAGACCAGCAATACTATGTGTGTACAGGGGCATGGATTTTAATTAATTCATAATTCATGTATTATTCTCATAAAGTGGGTCTGCCCATAAATGATGAGTGAAAAATTGGGATATATGTCAAGCAATAGCAAATCACATAAAATACTTTTTACTGTTATGAGCTGCTCCCTCGTATGTCCTAAAACACCAGACATACAAGGAGCATTGTGTATGCTTCATGTTATTAGAGGCTAGAACATGTACTTTATTATCAGTCGGACTGTTAGACTTACAGTGAGATCAGTAGAGCCGGCATATGGTATGAACAATATATGTACTACAGAACACTTCCTTCTTTCCTCATCATAACATTGGGGGGTGTTTAGTAGTCCAACAGGAAAGAACTCCCACAGGGCTGGTAACGCTTCTTGGGATTTCAGTGCAGCACAGGAAGTTGGGAACTCCCTGGATTTCTGGCCGATCAACTGGTATTTTTGTAGGGGTTGTATTTTTAAAGGGATAAAACATTGGAAGATGTGCTTGCATTGTTGTTTTATTTCTTGTAAATGCTAAACCAAGAAAAAAAATGTGAGATAACAGTTCACACAAGCTTCATATTCTTTGTTCAGAACATGAATTATGCAAAGATGTACCGGTAAATGTTCAATGTTATAAAACACTATAAATTGTTGGTGCTACTGTAACAATAATAATATAAATAATAACAACCATAAAAATATAAATGATGATGATGATGATAATATAAGTGATGATGATGATGATAATAATATAAGTGATGATGATGATGATAATATAACTGATGATGATGATAATAATATAAGTGATGATGATGATGATAATATAAGTGATGATGATGATGATAATATAAGTGATGATGATGATGATAATATAAGTGATGATGATGATGATATAAGTGGTGATGATGATGATGATGATAATATAAGTGATTATGATGATGATAATATAACTGATGATGATGATGATATAAGTGGTGATGATGATGATGATAATATAAGTGGTGATGATGATGATGATAATATAAGTGATGATGATGATGATAATATAACTGATGATGATGATGATAATATAAGTGATGATGATGATGATAATATAACTGATGATGATGATGATAATAATAATAATATAAGTGATGATGATGATGATAATAATATAAGTGATGATGATGATTAGAATAATATAAGTGATGATGATGATGATAATATAACTGATTATGATGATAATAATATCAGTGATGATGGTGATGATGATACTAATAAAAGTGATGATGATGATAATAATATAAGTGATGATGATGATTATAATAATAAAAGTGATGATGATGATGATAATAATATAAGTGATGATGATGATGATAATATAAGTGATGATGATGATAATAATATAAGTGATGATGATGATAATAATATAAGTGATGATGATGATAATAATATAAGTGATGATGGTGATGATGATACTAATAAAAGTGATGATGATGATAATAATATAAGTGATGATGATGATAATATAAGTGGTGATGGTGATGATGATAATAATATAAGTGATGATGATGATAATAATATAAGTGATGATGATGATGATGATGATAATAATATAAGTGATGATGATGATAATAATATAAGTGATGATGATAATAATATAAGTGATGATGATGATGATAATAATAATATAAGTGATGATGATGATGATAATAATAAAAGTGATGATGATGATGATGATGATAATATAAGTGATGAAGATGATAATAATATAAGTGATGATGATGATGATGATGATAATAATATAAGTGGTGGTGATGATGATGATGATGATGATGGTAATAATATAAATAATTATGATGATGATAATAATATAAGTGATGATGATGATAACATAAGTGGTGATGGCGATGATGGTAATAATATAAATAATTATGATGAATGATGATAAAATATAAGTGATGATGATTATAATAATATCAATAATTATGATGATGATAATAATATAAATAATAATGATGATGATAATAACAATAATGATATAAATGATAATGCTAATAATAATAATATAAGTGATGATAATGCTAACAATAATAATATAAATAACGATGAGAATAATAAAATTATAATAACAATAATATAAATCATAATAATAATACGTAAATAATATACAAAAGTCTGCAAAGAAAACCGTACAAGGAACCATGCTCATCTTACCATGACATTCCCCAGACAGTGGACCATCCAAGGAAACCAGCAAACATTTGCAACCGTTTAATTACTCCTCAGCGTATTTGCATTGCTTTAGAATCATGGAAAAAAAAAAAAAACTACAAAAAAAAACAAAACGTGAAAATTGATCACAAATATTGAAACAAAACGATTAACATAATGTGACCACAATGGGATAAAAAGGTACAAAAAAAATATAGTATAAATGGCGTGAGGAAGAGAGACATGAAGAATGAGGGCCATTTGACGTTCACTGATATCTGCTTTTATACAAATATACAGTATGTACTGTACATTCTTCTTTTTATTTATAAGAAGAATAAAATGTGGAAATAAATTGCACTGTTAATGTATGATTTTAACTGAAAGCCAAGGATTTCCCTGGAAATCAGTGCAGCTGGAAGCTTTCCAATATGATGATTGGTGCGGCTGAGCCTTGTTGTTCCACAAACACTGGAAAAAAGATCCAACATTTAATGGATAGAGCCTTGAATCTGCTAGGAGCAAACAGGATGGATTCTATGCGTTATTCCCAGTCCTAAAACAGCCAATAACTGTAGATACACTAACAAACTGAATCCAAACTCCAGATAATACTTTATAATCAGTTACAACAGTTTTTTTTATTATCCTTTTGAGATAAAGGTTTTACATAAATAAATAAAAGCTGATCATTGTAAGCACCCTTGTAAGTGTTAAATGGTTTGTCTCATCCCTGTAACTGAAAAATCTGCAAGACAGCTTGTTCTTTTGAAAGGCAACAGATTTACTGGCCAGATCACCAGATGAAAATAAACAAAAGAATGCCTGAAAATGAAAACGAATGCAGCCATCACATCTAAGGCTGCATTCACACCTCAGCATTTTGAATTGCGGGCAGAGTTGCCGTGATTCTGTCCGTGATTTGACAAATCACAGAAAGATTGGCACCTAAAATTGTGGTGTGGTTCTGCCGCAATTGTAGCGCAATAAATCATGCTTCAATCCACATCGCTTGAAGCATGTTGCCCAAAAGTAGCTCCTGAACTTTTTTTGGGCTTTTCACGCAACGCTGGTTTTGCATCGATTCTGCCCGCAATTTCAAAGCGCCCAGATGTGAATGACAAATTGCAGAATGCACATTTAAGATGCCATTCATTTGAATGCCACCTAAAATCACAGTGCAGTTCTGCCACGATTGTTGCGCAATAAATCTCGCTGCAATTGTGGCAACCCACATCGCATGAAGCATGTTAGCCAAAAAAAAGTTCAGGAGCTAATTTTCAACAACATGCTTCATGCGATGTGCATTGCAGCACGATTTACTGTGCAGCGATTGCGGCAGAACCGCACTGTGATTTTAGGTGCCATTCAAATGAATGGTATTTCAAATGTGCGTTCTGCGATTTGTCATTCACACCTCGGCGCAGGCAGAATTGAGGCAAATCTACCCGCGATCCAAAATGCTGAGGTGTGACTGAAGCCAGTGAAGGCCTCATGCACACGGGCGTTTTTAGGCTGCTTCTAGGAGCGTCAGGCATTTTTTTTACAGCTTAAAAACGCCAATCCATGTTATTCTATGGCCTCATACACACACAGGCTTTTAGGAGCTGTAAGTGGCATAGGTGTTTTTAAGCTGGGTCTCTTCTCTCCGGTGTCTTCTCCCTCTGTTCTTCCTCTGATGTTGTCTCCACGCGCTCTACCGGTCCGCCATGTGCCAATACTTATATAGCCATGGGGCGGGGCCACCCGGTGACATTATCCGGAGGCCCCCCCCTTGTGATGTCATCACCCGATGCAATGGAGGAAGAACAAAGGGAGAAGACAGCGGAGAGCGGAGAAGAAGCTGAGGGTGAAGACATCGCCGGAGGGAGAAGAAATCAGAGACGCTGGAGTTGCCTTAATAAATTACTTTAAAAACCTGTGTAGCATGTTCATTTCTTCACACTTTTTTTGGGTGAATGGGTAGGGATACAATGTAACCCATACTCATTCACATAGGGTGGGGGGGCGGGATCTGGGGGCCCCCTTTTTAAAGGGGGCTTCCAGATTGCGATAAGCCCCCTGCCCAAAGACCCCGACAACCACTGGCCAGGGTTGTCGGGAAGAGGTCCTGGTCCTCATCAACATGGAGACAAGGTGCACCCACTCCCCCATGTTGAGGGCATGTGGCCTGGTATGGTCCGGGGGGGGGGGGGGGGAG
>BLSH010101079.1:1521756-1551063 GCA_018402905.1 Glandirana rugosa | reverse complement strand
GGTCCGGGGGGGGGGGCGCTCGATCATCCCCCCACCTTCCCTGACCTGCTGCCGGGCTGCATGCTGGGATAAGAGTCTGGTATGGATCTTGGGGGCACCTCACGCCATTTTTTTTTTTTTCATTTTGGCGATCATCAGAGCAAGATCAAGATCCTCAGTGCACGAGCTGTGTCACAAGTCAGACCATCATGATCCGACTTCGGGCTGGTTCACACCATAAAAACGCACTCCAGATCCGTTCCTGCATGTGCGTTTTTAAAGTGTTCCAGTACGTTTTTGGTGCATTTCCGGATGCATTCCAGGTGTTTTTTTCACTATACTAGGGTCCAGTGCGTTTTTGATGCCTTCCGGTGCGTTTCAGTTCATTCCAGTGCTTTTTTGATGCGTTTTACTGCGTTCCAGTACAGTCCAGTGCAGGTAAAATGCAACATGTTCTTTTTTTCTGGAATTGGAAAGCTCTGGAATTGACTGCACTGGTGTGAACTGGAAACCACAGAACCTACTTTCCAAGTGTTTTTGATGCAGAAAAAAAATGCAATGGACTGCATGTGGTGTGAACTGGCCCCTCTGGTGCGACTTCTATTCAAATCAATGGGCTCCCATAGGGAGCCACTGATTTTAAATAGAGGCAGAGAAATGCTGCTAAGAGCCAGCGTGGCTAAACGCGCATCAACACCAATGCAAAAAGCTACTAGACGCACGTTTTTAGAGCCGCTTTTTCTCGGCGTTGGTAGCGGCTTTGCAGAATGTTTTTTCTAACGCCCCGGGTGGTTGAGGGCTAAGAATTGTTAAGCTGCAATGTAATAAATAATAAATGTTTGATTTTGGGTTTAATAATGGTGAATAATATCTTCTGTTCAGACCACTGACCTGCATGTTCACCTGGACCCATGTCAGATACTGATGTTCTATGTGTAAAATAGTTCTCATGTGACCTCCTCTTCTAGATAATAACTGTACAATAAAAAATACTGTAAATGTCATCTTGCCGCCATCTTTTTTTTTTCAAATTATATTTCAGCCATCTTGGAAAAATGCATTCAACGGAATCGCTTATTTTCTTTGCTGCGTCATTTGTAAGCAAGCGATGATCTGAAGCGTGGGATCCAACAACGGATCATTTGTCATCACGGCTGGCCACAAACACATTGCTTCATTTGCTGCATTCTTATTTCTTGGAACCCATTTACACCATTGCGCTGTGATAGCATCTGTGTGCGCCTGCCCCATAGACTATGGGATTCTGCTTGCTGAGTCGCAGATGTGCGATCGGGGTCTTGTTGCAGTTTTCTAAACACATGGAGATTGGAACAGACACACTCCTTATTATGGGGATCATGGCACATACGACTTAGCGCATCGGAACATGTGATTTACAACACTACGGTGTAAATGGGCCCTTAGGTGAAAGTCTTTTATCCATGTGCTCTTACGGCTTATTTACACCATTTTGGTGCATTCGCGTCAACATGCGTTGTGTTAAGGCAGCCTATTTATTTGAATGGGTTACTAATGCACTATAAAAAGCGCATGTACCATTTCTGGCAGCACACTGAAACGCATTGTGGTGTGCTGCCATGCATTGCACCACTCTGCAAAGCATGTCTGTCAGTCAGTTGCTTTAGGGTGACATTACTTTCATGGCCAGTTGACCAGTTCACACCATGGAAACGCAGTCCAGATGCTTTTCTGCATGTGCGTTTTTTTCAGTGCATTTTTGATGCTTTTTGGTGCATTTTTCCACCTTCAAAAGAAAAAAAAATCCAGATCCTGTTCCCTTGAGGGCCAGTTCACAGCACATGCAATCCAGTGCATGTTCTGCATAATTCACACAAGTGCAGTCAATTCCAGGGCTTTACAATTCCAGAAAAAAAAGTAGAACATGCTGCATTTTTCCTGCACTGGACTGTACTGGAAAGCAGTAAAATGCATCAAAAATTCACTGAAGCATAACGGAATGCATCAAAAACGCACTGGACCCTAGTATAATGGAAAAAAAACAGGAAAAAAGAAGAAAAAAAGCACCTGGAATGCGTCCCGAAATGCAAAAACCCACCAGATGTGCCAAAGACGTGTTATAAATGTGCATGCAGAAACCCATCTGGTATGGATCTAGAGTGCGTTTTTGTGGTGTGAACCAGCCCTAAAAAAGAACGTGCCTTCCAGTGCATTCAGGTGTGCTTTACCACATTCCAGTTTAGGAAAAATGCAGCATCTTCTTTTTTTTTCTGGAACTGGAACGCCCTGGAACTGATGTGAACTATGCCATTGAAAACCATATAATCTAATATCCAGGCGTTTTTGATGCAGAAAAAAAATGCACTGGACTGCATGTGGTGTGAATTGCTCCTCACACTGCTCCATTGAAAAAAAAAGTGTAACAAACACATATGCATTTTTGATGCATACCTAATACGTTTCCTGGTTGCATGACTCCCAGCATGCACCTGTAAAACATGGACATGCAACTCAAAAAACGCACCAGAAACGCAACTGCGGTGCATTGTTTGGCGTGTTTTCTATACATTTTAATGAGAAACTACATTTTTGGTGCGGTTTTGAAAAAATGCACCAAAAATGCAACAAGCAGGACTTTTAGGCCCGATTCACACCTATGCATTTTTAGTGCATTTTGCAGATTTGCACTGCAGAATGTGTTCCATAGGAAACCATGCTAAATGGACGGCAGTACAAATCTGCAAAATGCACTAAAAATGCATGGGTGTGAACCAGGCCTAAGGCCATGCAACTTTTCATGTGACTCTGACATGACAATCCGCAGCCCATTGTTTGCAATCGCACCCATTGCCATTAAAGTTGCGATTTTGAAAAGGTGCCTGCACTACTTTGCTGCGTCCACAGAATGTAAAGTCACATCAAAGTAGACATGTGCGCTGCCAAAAAATGTGTTTGTTTTGGTTTCATTTGGGGTTTTTTTTTCATTTGTTGGGTCGTTCGTTATGATCGCAATTCGTAAATTTGAAAAGTCAAAAATTGGAAAGAAAATCGGAAAATTCGAAAGAATGAAAATCCGAAATAATAGCTAACTAATTAACAATAACTAACGGTTAAATTATAGGTATTGGAATTTCCTTTCAAATTTGGCTGCTGGTGAATGTAACGAATACGAATTTATCCGAAATAATGAATGCCGCATCTAAACAAAGGAATAATAATAATAAAAATCAAGAAAAAAAAATAAATACAGCACTCAGTATACTTGTGCTCATAAAACTATATACCATTCACTAAAATCATCTAGTGAAAAAGTGCTGCTGCTTAACCACTTGCCGACCGCCAACCGCAGGTTGACGGCGACAAGGTGGCTCGATATCGCAAATCGTATGGCGGCGGCTGCGAGATCGTGCACTGTGAGCGTGCGCGCTCACTGTGTTCGGGGGGGGGCAGGGAGTGGGTAGGGTGGACTCGATCTCCGCCGGCTACCCGCGATGCCCCACCGCAGTGAAAGAACGGAGGTCCGTGTAAGTAAACACGGATCTCCGTTCTGTGAGAGGGGGAAGGGCTGCGATCACGGCTTTCCTCTATATGGAAGCCATGATCACGCCCCTTCCACTGCCAGTCAAACACTAAGACAGTTAGAACACGCCCAGGGAACACAGTTAACCCTTAGAGCGCCCCCCCCCCAGGTTAACCCCTTCACTGCCAATGGCATTTACACAGCAATCAATGCATTTTTATAGCACTGATCGCTGTATAAATGCCAATGGTCCCAAAAAAGTGTCAAAATGGTCCGACATGTCCGCTGAAATATCGCAGCTCGGCGCAATTACTAGTAAAAAATAAAAAAAAATAAAAACCCTAGAAATGAATTCTCATCATCCGTAAACGTGGCAACTTTTGCGCAAACCAATCAATAAACGCTGATTGCGATTTTTTTTAATCACAAATATGAGAAAGAATATAAATCGAACAAAACCGTTGAAAAAAAATGTTTTTTTATATTTTTTTTTTGGATTTGGATTTTAGCAAAAAGTAAGAAATTTGTTTTTTTTTTTTTTTGCAAAATTGTCGGTCTTCTTTTGTTTATAGCGGCGATCAGAAATGACGCAGCGGTGATCAAATACCACCAAAAGAAAGCTCTATTTGTGGGGAAAAAAGGACGCAAATTTTGTTTGGGTACAACGTCGCACGACCGCGCAATTGTCAGTTAAAGCGACACAGTGCCGAATCGCACTGGTCCTAATGTGGGTTAAAGTGAATATGTGCATGAATGAAAAACCCGTGAATCAAGGTTTTCTGTCTAGAATTCAGTGTTTCTCAACTCCTGTCCTCAGGACCCACTTACAGGCCAGGTTTGCAGGATAACTGAAATACATCACAGGTGATATCATTTGCTGCTCAGTGATTGCAGGAAGTCTGCATCTCCCCAAGGTAATACTTAAAATCTGGCCTGTTAGTGGGTCCTGAGGACAGGAGTTGAAAACCACTGTGAGCTTCCAATGCAGTGGTTCATATGGGGAAATACAACAATGATCTCTCATAGTGTATCACTAAAGCCTCGTACACACGGGACGACGATCGTACGTACGATCGTCTCAAATCGTATGTTGGCTGTTGTATGTAGCATACTGACTGCACTACACGATCGTACGACCAAAGAAAGAACGTTCAGGTGCATGTAATTAGCATCCGGCCGTTCCTGACTTCTGAGCATGCGTGTTTTGCACAATACAACTTGTTGTACCAACTTCCCTGTACACACGATACAACGGTCGTAAGACCACTTGTTGTACGACAACAAGTTTTCTAGTCTGCTCATACAACTCCTGTTGTACGTCAGCAGTTCTAATTGCGCGTACTAACGATCGATTTCGCATACAACGGTCGTTTGTATGACCTGTTGTATACGACCGTCGTCCTGTGTGTACGAGGCTTAAGTCAACTGTCATATGACCCTTCCAGCAATGAAGGCCAGTGATCCACTGCACCACTGCATGAAAATTATGCACATATAATTTTTCGAGGTGTCTACAGCTGATTGGATCGGTCGGTGTAGGTCACGGATAGAAATCTAGATCTGTTTACTTTGTGCACCCGTTACAAAGTCTTCTGTCCTCTGGTCGGTGGCAAGCCCTAACTGCTGCAGTGGATCACTGGCCTTCATTGCTGGAAGGGTCATATGACAGTTGACTTATGCCTCGTACACAAGGTTCGAAGGTCGTATACAACAGGTCATACGAACGACCGTTGTATGCAAAATCGATCGTTAGTACTGCTGACATACAACAGGAGTTGTATGAGCAGACTAGAAAACTTGGTCGTACAACAAGCGCTCATACGACCGTTGTATCGTGTGTACAGGGAAGTTGGTACAACAAGTTGTATTGTGCAAAACACGCATGCTCAGAAGTCAGGAATGGTCGGATGCTAATTACATGCACCTGAACTTTCTCTTTATACGTTCATAACATGTCACTACGTTCGGCTTGGTCGTACGATTGTGTAGTGCATGTCAGCATGCTAGATACAACAGCCAACATACAATTTGAGCCGTTCGGTCGTACGATCGTCGACCCGTGTGTACGAGGCTTAAGTGATACACTATGAGAGATCATTCTTGTATTTCCCCATATGAACCACTGCATTGGAAGGTCTTCTAGACAGAGGGAGCAGCTGATCCTGATGGGCATCCTGTTGGATAGGTGGTCGGATGGCTTGATTTACACGCTGATTAACCTTAACATTTCTGGTGAGCCTCAGTGTGCACAAATTACACTGGTGGAGGATTGTTTCCAGGCATGTTATAAACACTGGCCCAAGACCATTTGATTGGACTATTTTTGAGGCAATTTTTTGTTTAAGGATTGTCTATGGTTGTGGACTCGTTTAGCACATGCACTTTGTACACAGTGTTTGATATGTGACTTTGTTAAGTGTTAATTATTACATTTTATTTTAATGTTTACATATATTTTTTTGATGTAGGTGCGCTACTGAAAATATTGATTCAAGGGTTTTTCATTCATGCAATAATAATAAATCGTTTTTATTATCATTATTATTATTAATTTGTTCTGTTCCATTTGTTTAGATGCGACATTCGTTATTTCGGATAATTCGTAACCTCGGATAAATTTGTATTTGTTACATTCACTAGCAGTCAAATTTGAAAGGAGGCTCCAATACCTAGAATTTCATAGTAATAGTTAAGCTATTATTAAGCCTCGTACACACGGGACGACGATCGTATACAGCAGGTCGTACGAACGACCGTTGTATGCTAAATCAATCATTAGTACGCGCGATTAGAACAGCCGACGTACGACGTCCGTACAACGGGAGTTGTATGAGCAGACTAGAAAACTTGGTCGTACCAACAAGCGCCATACGACCGTTGTATCGTGTGTACAGAGAAGTTGGTCCAACAAGTTGTATTGTGCAAAACACGCATGCTCAGAAGTCAGGAACGTCTGGATGCTAATTACATGCACCTGAACGTTCTTTCTTTGGTCGTACGATCGTGTAGTGCAGTCAGTATGCTACATACAACAGCCAACATACGATTTGAGACGATCGTACGTACGATCGTCGTCCCGTGTGTACGAGGCTTTAGAGGATCCTCTGCTCTCAGACACGGTTTGGATTTCCTCTGCGTCTCCGCCATCGCTGTCTCTGGAGAGCAAATGATGGAAAAAGCGCACAATTCCCAGTTGGCTCGGAAGCGGCGCTTACAGAAATGACATCAGACCAGGAGAAGGCGGATCTATTAAAGGGAACGCGGAGTTCGGGAGTCGATGAAGAAGGATCGGATCGTTTCCCAACCCGGCTGATCGCTGCCAATTTGTTGCAATCACTCAGAATCAACATTTCAGGTGAATTCCGTTCATTTTTCATCAATTCAATGAAATAAGAAATGGAAATGTTTGGTCGTAATAAAATAATGGATATACAAGGATCCATTCACATCTAAGCGTTTAGGAATTGCAATGATTCTGCCTGCGATTCCAGAATCTCGAGCAAAGCGCAGGCCGTGATTGCAATGTTATTATGCGTTAATGGCATCCCAATCATGCTGCAATTTTGCCGCGATTAGCGGGCGATAAATTGCGCTGCAGTCACAGCAAAATCGCACTGTGTAAAGCTTGTCGCTGAAAGAGGAGCGGGAGCTTCTTTTGGGCAATTGCGTTTTTGTCACCATTGCAGTGCGATTTATCACCCGCCAATCACACTGCGATCGGGGTGCCATTAACAAGTAATGGCATCGCAATCGCATCCTGACGCAAAATGGCGGTGATTCCACCCGCAATTCCAAAACGCCTAGGTGTGAATGGAACCTAAGGGTCAATAGCAATATTTTCACCCAAGATTCACACAGCTCTGATTCTGCCAGCGATTTTCAAAACGCCCACGTGTGAATGACAAATGCATTTGATTGGCACCTAAAAACGTGGAGCTGTTCTGCCGCAATAAATTGCACTGCAATCGCAGCAAACCGCATCACAAGAAGCTTGTCGTCCCGATAAAAAGTTCAGGGGCTCCTTTTGGGTGACATGCTTCACGCCATGCGGTTTGATGCGATTGCAGCGTGATTTATTGTGGCAGAAATGCGCCACATTTTTAGGCGCCATCCAAATGAATGCCATCTGAAATGTGTGTTGCGCGATTTGTCATTCAAGACTGGGCGTTTTGAATTCATAAGCAGAATCACAATGATTCTACCCGCGACTCCAAACGCCTAAGTGTGAATGGAGCCGGAGGGTGAATATTAATGTTTTCACCCAAGATTCACACAACTTTAAGCCAGTATTCGCGTATTTTTTCGTAACGTTTGTATCGAAGGCTGCATTCACACATGGGCATTTTGAAATGTGGGCAGAATCGCCGCGCTAAGGTGTGAATGGCACCCGCAGCAAACTGCATCACATGAGGCTTGCCGCCCAAAAAAAGTTCAGGAGTTTCTTTTTGGGCGTCATGCTTCACACGATGCAGTTTGTCGCAATTGCAGCACGATTTATTGTGGGGCAATCACAGCAGAACCGCACCACGTTCAAATGAAAATGCCATCTGAAATGTGCGTAGTGCAATTTGTCATTCACACCTGAGCGTTTTGAATTTGCGTGCAGAATTGCGGCGATACAAATTGCCCATGTGTGAATGCAGCCTTAGGGCCTAGATGTGTAATTTTATTTTGCAGCCTTAGCTCTGTGTATTCAGGCATCATTTTGCTTTTCCTTTAAGGCTCATTCACATAGGATTTGGTCTTTGAAGAGCGATCCGCATTTGGATCACTCTTTAGAGAGAATTTAATAGGTGGTGAGGAGGTGTTGTATTGCTGCCTAACCTCCCGCTTTAACTCCTTGAACCCCACAGTAGCACATGTTGCACGCGGTTGCAGGGTGCTTGTGGCGCTGCCCCATTCACATCTGTACGTTGTGCCAACACATCTTTTTTTTTTTTTTTAGGCACAGCATTCACTTGAATAGGCTGCCCTACATGCGATCAGCGTGCCAAAGAAGCTGCGGCAGTGAGCCTTGTGCATTTTGGCGCTTTTGTCACGTAACAAAACCTGCATCGGCTAGCTGCATTTGGGGCGCCAATACTAATTAACAGCATCTCCAGTGTGACAAGTATTTGTAGCCGCTTTCCTGCACTCCAGAAACGCAATTTCTGTGCACGCTCCTGGAAAACGCAGATGTGGGCGGGGCCTAAGCCTCCATTCACACTGTTTTGGTAGCTCAGGCAGAATCGCAGCAATCTCAAATCGTATTGCCATCACGAAATGCCTGTTTGGGTGCCATTCATTTTCAATGTCACCTAAAATGCGGTGCAATTTTGCTGCAAATGTTGCGCTGTGCGCAGCTCGCCGCCCAAAAAGGAGCAGGAGCTTCATTTGGGTGACCAGCTTTGCACGTCTCGTTTTGATCACGCGATATTCATGGCGAAGCCGAACCGCGTTTTAGAAGCCTTTGAAAATGAATGTCGCCCAAACATGCGTCGTGTGATTGCAGCGCGATTTGAGATTGCGGCGATTCTGCGTGAGATCCCAAAAACGCCAAAAGGGAATGGAGCCTAGGGCTGCGTTCACACCTACGCGTTTCCTAAACACAAATGTGCGTTTCGCTGCCAGTTTTGGAAGTGTCGCATTTATGGTGCCATTCATTGTTAATGCCCCCCTCAAGCGCAGGCAGCAGACGCAGGTTTTGGTGCGTGAAAAAAAGTGCTACAGACGCACCAAAATGCCCGCCGCTCTGCGACCAAAAAAGGTTACATTGGGGCATTTGTTGCACAGTAAATAGGCAGCGGTAGGCAGAGACCTTAACGCGTGGAAATGGCGAGCTGTGAATGAGGCCCCAATGTGTTTTTAGGTGAAAATCCATAACCCCTGGGTGAAAGTTGTGGGAATCGTGGGTGAAAACATAGCTAGCAGCCCCCTATGTGCCCAGAATACAGCTCTGCTCCTCCCCCTCTGCCCATCACTGCGCCCCCAGCCTGGCACTGCACGGGTTAGCGGCGTCTGATCGGCGGCTCGGGAATCCATTGCTCTCCCCTGGTCGCCGCCGGATCCCATCCGTTGCCAAGGCAGCCGCGTCCTGCCGATCGCCGAGCGGCGAATCCCGGGCCCCGGCGGCAGCGGGCGGACCATGTTCGTTCTAGTCCGCTTCCTGGAGGATAACGTGTGTGACACGCTGCCCGCCGCCCGGGTCCGGGGCTTCCAGCCCAGCTCTGCGGACGACTTCGATGACAGGAAGGTGTACGCCGTGTACCGGAGCCCCGAGGAGGAGGAGGCCGGAGCGCAGCCGGCGCACATCCTGGCCCTGGCAGGTGAGGAGCACCGGGGGGTGGGGGCAGAGGTTTCAGGGGTCATTCCTCTGATATGGGGCTGTGCCCTCTAATGGCTTCTTCTACATCTCAGAGTCTCCCCACCATTGTTATGGCCGAGGCTGGGCGGAGACATGTGTCCGGGGGGTGGAGACATGTCACTGGGGGGCGGAGACATGTCACTTGGGGCAAAGACATGTCACTGAGGGGTGGAGACATGAAACTAGCAGGGCAGGAGACATGTCATTGGGAGGGCGGAGACATGTCACTTGGGGGCGGAGACATGTCACTTGGGGCAAAGACATGTCACTGGGGGCGGAGACATGTCACTTGGGGGCGGAGGCTCTGAAATACAAATTCTGACTTGCTGAAGGAAAGTCAATGATTGCCCTGCCCCTTTTGACTTAACTCCGCCTCCAGGCAGCTCTTTAACCACTCCCGGACCTCCCTATAGCAGATTTAGGGTCCATTAATACGGGTCTTCCACTTGCTCAGCAGGTCTGCTGATCCCCGCTGAGCAGGTGGATGACAGGTCTGTGTCTGCTCACTGTGCAGGGAGGGATGTGTCAGATCTTCGCTCTCCTCTATGGGGATGAAAACGGATCCACCTGTCCATTTTAATGCAATCCTATCTGATCCGATCCTCCAGACAGATGGAAAATAGGACCACCAACCATCCAACTGGATCTGGCGGAGAGGATTGGATAGCAGGGGTGTAAGTGGACATGTCACCACTGACATCCGCTGCCCCATAGGAGTGAATGGAGGCTCTGATCCGGTCCACCTGAAAAACTGACAGATGGACCTGATTGGACAGCACCTGTGAAAGGGGCCTTAGAGGGTGGCGCTCCCTTTGCAGGATCACATGTGATTCTGCCCTTCCACCTACAGGGGGACCACACACCACTGGCGTGATGTTAGTCACAGCAGAAGCCGATCTGCAGGTGCCGGCAATGGATGTCCTCTGGCACCCGCCGATCATCAGTAAAGCTCACTATATAAACAAGGCAGATCTCCATTCTGACTGGAGGGAAGGGATGGATTCTGTGTTCCTGCAAAGCAGGGAATAAAATCCATCTCTTCCCCTAGTAAAGCAGCACATATCATACAGTAAAACATTACCTAGGCACACAGTTAACCCTTTGGTTGCCCCTGATGTTAACCCTTTCTCAGTAGGGTTGCCACTTCATCCCTTTAATCCAGGACACATATGAATTACACATGTTGTTCTGAGGCTAATCTAATGCAGATGAGGCACCAAGTGAGTTTGATTACCACCTTAATCAGCCACAGAACAACCTGTGTAATTCATATGTGTCCTGGATTTTGGGTACTTTCACATGTACGGACTGTCAGTTTTTTTCAGGCGGCCCTGAACGGACGCTCCATTCTCCTCTATGGAGCGACGGATATCAGTGGTGACATGTAAGCTGACATCCGATCCACTAAATCCAGACGGATGGAACCCTATTTTCCAGCCGTCTGGCGGATCGGATGAAAATGGACAGACGGTCCGTTTTCATCCGATCCCCCATAGAGGAGAGCGGAGCTCTGACAGTTCCATCCCTACACAGAGTGCAAAGACTGGCCTGTCATCCACCAGCTCAGCAGGGATCAACAGAGCGGACTCCGCACGTCTGAAAGGAGCCTAAAGGGATGATGTGGCAACCCTACTTCCCAGCCAGTGTCATTAGTACAGTGTCAGTGCATATTTTTAGCACTGATCACTGCATTGATGTCACTGGTCACCAAGAAATGTCAGTGTTAGATTGTCCCCCACAATATTGCAGTCCCTCTGTAAGTTGCTGATCGCCGCCATTACTAGTAATAAAATATTAAATAAAAATTCCATAAATATATCCCATAGTTTGTAGACGCAATAACGTTTGCATAAACCAATCAATATGCGCTTCTTGGTATTTTCTTTTACCAAAAATATGTAGCAGAATACACATTGGCCTAAATTGATGGAAGAAATTAGATTTTTAATTTTTGTGTGTGTTTTATAGCATAAAGTAAAATATATTTTGTTTATATCGCAAAAAAGAAAAAATGCAGAGGTGATCAAATACCACAAAAAGAAAGGTCTATTTGTGGGGAAAAAATTACATTACATACATTTAACTTGGGTACAGTGTTGTCAGTTATAGTAACGCAGTGCCATATTGCAAAAATGGCCTGGTCATGAGGGGGTTAAATCTTCTGGAGGTCAAGTAGCCTGAGAGGCAGTGCGGCTTCTGATTGGCTCTCACAGCAGTCACATGATCTGAATCCCATCCTGCTGGCTCTCACAGCAGTCACATGATCTGAATCCCATCCTGCTGGCTCTCACAGCAGTCACATGATCTGAATCCCATCCTGCTGGCTCTCACAGCAATCACATGATCTGAACCCCATCCTGCTGGCTCCTGATCAGAAGCCGAGACTGAGAGGTGTCAGTGACAGCATAGTGAGCGCACTTTCAGCACGCAATGCCTTGCTGCCGTGGATGCATATGTGCGGTGCTGGCCATTAAATCCCATTGTTCTTGTGTATATATATATATGTATCATATGGTCAGCAAGGGGTCAAAGGCATAGTCTCTGTTTCTGCAAACATTTAAAGCTTATCTCTGAGATGCACATCACAGGTCCCAGGAGGCTGTGGGTCCATTCAGAAAGTGCAGCACGACACACGTGTGAGCAGTACTAGTAGGAAGTCACAGCCAGCTTCCCACACTCAAGATGGCGGCATTGGGGACCTAAAGACCAGAGAAGATCCAGCCTGGGTAAGGACAGCGCTGGATCCCTGGACAAGTAATTGCACATTTAGTAACCAATTCCCCTCTGCGCTATAGCCGAATGATGGCTACAGCACGGTTGGCTAGCCCTAGGAGGGCGTTGTATGACGTCCTCGCGTGATCATGCCTGCCACAGCGCGTGGGATGCGCGCTCTGTGATCGATGTCTCCTTAAAGCGGAGTTCCTGCTGAAATATGACTTTTAAGATAAAAATGCCCCTAGAATAATCATGCATCGTGCAATGTAACAATGGTATGCTGTAAACTATGCCCAGTTTACTATTTGTGCAGCATCGTTTCCTTACTTTGTGAAGTTCTTGCACAGCGCAGCCATCTCCAGTGTGGGCATCTGAAGCCGCAGTGTCCTTCTTCCTGGATTCCGTGCATGCTGCCTACCTAGCATGCACCTGCCAATCTCGCACATGTGCAGTGCGGTGCAGACTTGGTCAGCTTGGCATGGCACAGCCATGCCAAGCTGACCCAAAATTTTCCATAGACGCCAATGCAAATGGGAGCAGTGCCATGCCAAGCTGACCAAGATCTCCCAGGAACCAATGCAAAACCAGAAATGACGTACGGCGCCGCAGCCAATAAAGGAGGAAGTGAAATTAGACATAGGCATAAATCAGGTAAGTGAACAGAAAAAAATAAAAATAAATTGCCAATTCATTTTAAGGATGCACATTAGTGCTGCATAGTGAGGAGTGAAAAATGTGGGTGGAACTCCACTTTAAGACCTCAGGAAAAGGGATCAGCGGTGCAGACCGGACATCGCTGGATTGGTGGAGAAGTCATGTAAGTGTTTAGGAAGGAGGGGGGCACAACAAGTAGTGGGACATTTAGGCTAGGTTCACATCTGTGCGGGTGGCTCCCGCTGTGGGTCCGCACCTTTTCCCACAGCCGCAACCACAGGCACAGAAAATGCATGTGGGTGCCAAAATCCTAATGGCATGCCACCCACACACACACTGGTTATCGATGTCGTGCTGGCAGCCGACTGCACTTGCAGTTCCCATACGGGCTGTGAAATGGTGCAAGGACCTTGTCCCTGCATTTCAGGAGGCACGGCAGCCTATTCAAGGTGCTAAGGATCTGTTTGCACTTCTGAGGTTGTCGCTTTAGAAATGTTTTTGGTCAGATTCTGTTTCAAAAACAAGCAGTGGTCACTTATAACAATACAGTAAAACATATGTAGAGGAGAATGTGGTCATTAAGATGTCTTCTGAAATGGATTAAAAGGAAGTAAGATTTTTTTTTTTTTTACATTATCATACTTACCTAGGTGGATGCTGCATCTGTCCCCACTGGCTGTAACATCGGAAACCGAGCGATAAAACAGCACCGATCGATCAGTTCTCAGGGCTCCCTGAACAGAGAGCTGGTGAATGTCAGTGACTGCTCTCTGCTCTGAGTGCTGGGCTGTGGAGGGGACTGGAGCGGGCGGCTCAAGCTCTCAGCGGCTTGCTGAGAGACAGAACTTGGTGCCGGTCCAGGCATGTGGGCGGATCCCGACTTAATGGACCGACTCTGTGACGTGAGACGACAGCGGGCTTCAGCTCGCTGTCTGCTGAAAACGGGTCACAGGAGTTCAGAACGAACTGCACTCTTGCGATCCACAGGAGATGTACAGCCAAACGAGTTTTGGCTGTACAGCTGTGGCCAAAAGTTTTGAGAATGACATAAAAATTAATTTTCACAAAGTCTGCTGCCTCAGTATTTATGATGGCGTTTTTCATATACTCCAGAATGTTATGAAGAGTGATCAGATGAATTGCAATTAATTGCAAAGTCCCTCTTTGCCATGAATATGAACTTAATTCCATAAAAGCACATTTAGGCTGGGTTCACACTAGTCTGATTGTCGGACCGACATGAGGAGTACAAGTTGCATTATGTCACAAAAACAATGAGAGCCGCCTTAACTGGTCCGACTTTTGTTTTTAGCTTTGATTCCACTTTAGCTCATTGAAAAGCATTCAAGTCGGATCAAAGTCAGATCATTGTCTTCACTCCACACCACATTTAAAAAAAAAAAACGGCATGGGGTTTCCCTCCAAGAGCATACCAGGCCCTTCGGTCTGGTATGGATTTTAAGGGGAACCCACGCCGGAAAAATGGCGTAGGGTTCCCCCCCCCCCCCCCGAAATCCATGCCAAACCCTTATCCGAGCATGCAGCCTGGCAGGCCAGGAAAGGGGGTGGGGACAAGCGAGCGCCCCCCGGACCATACCAGGCTGACCTTAACATGGGGAGTATGGGTGCTATGGGGCAGGGGGGGCTCTGTGCCCCCCCACCCCCAAGCACCTTGTTCCCATGTTGATGAGGACAAGGGCCTCTTTCCGACAACCCTTGCCGGTGGTTGTCGGGATCTCTGGGCGGGGGGCTTATCGGAATCCGAAAGCCCCCTTTAACAAGGGGACCCCCAGATCCTGACCCCTCACCCTATGTGAATGAGCATTGTACCCCTACCCATTCATCTGAAAAAAAAGTGTAAAAAAAAAACACACTACACAGGTTTTTAAAATATTTTATTAAATCAGCTCTGGTGTTTTCACCCTGACCGGCTCTTCTCCCTCTCCGGCTTCTTCTTTCTTCTGCTCTTTTGCGGGGTGTTCTTTCTTCTGAGGGGTCTTCTCTCTTCTGCTCTTTTTCTGGTCTTCTTCGCTGTTCTCTTCCCTCTGTTCTTCCTCTTTTCTTCTTCCCATGTTGACACGACGCGATCTCTCGCATGAATGCCGGCTCCATTGTGTGCTGTGACTTATATTGACATGGGGCGGGGCCGCCCGCTGACATCGTCCGAAGGCCCCACCCCCCTTATGCCATCACAGCCCGCCCCAGGATGTGACATCAGCAGGTGGTCCCGACCCATGTCAATATAAGTCACAGCACACAGCGGAGTCGGAATTCGTGCAGGAGATCGTATCATGTCAACGTGGAAAGAAGAAGGGGGGAGAACAGAGAGAAGAGAACATTGGAAAAGACTGGCAAAAGAGCAGAAGATAGAAGACCCCGCAGAAGAAAGAAAACACCGGAGAGGGAGAAGATGCCGGAGCTCATTTATTAAATATTTTAAAAACGTGTAGTGTTTTTTTTTTTTTTACACTTTTTTTTTCAGATGAATGAGTATGGGTACAATGTACCCCATACTCATTCACGTAGGGTGGGGGGGTCAGGATCTGGGGGCCCCCTTGTTAAAGGGGGCTTCCAGATTCCAATAAGCCCCCCGCCCACAGACCCTGACAACCACCGGCAAGGGTTGTTGGGAAGAGGCCCTTGTCCTCATCAACATGGGGACAAGGTGCTTTGGGGTGGGGGGGGTGCAGACCCCCCTGCTCCAAATCACCTATACTCCCCATGTTGAGGGCATGCAGCCTGGTACTGTCCAGGGGGGGGTGCTCGCTCGTCCCCACTCCCTTTCCTGGCCTGCCAGGCTGCGTGCTCGGATAAGGTCTGGTATGCATTTTAGGGGGACCCTACGCCGTTTTTTCGGCGTTGAGGGATCCCCTTAAAACCCATACCATGCCGTTTTTTTTTTTTTTTCAATTTGGCGTGGAGTCCCCCTTCAAGATCCCAGAGCACAATGTGCCTGGTATTGTCGGGATCAAAGTTGGATCCCGGTTCACAGAAAATCAGACCGACTTTGACCCAATGTAGGACCGTAAATCGCACAGCAAAGTAGGATCAAAGTCGGACTGTTTAAATGTCGGATAATGTGAACCCAGCCTTACACTGCATTTCAGCCCTGCCACAAAAGGACCAGCTGACATCATGTCAGTGATTCTCTTGGTAACACAGGTGCCAGTGTTGACGAGGTCAAGGCTGGAAATCACTCTGTAATGCTAACTGAGTTAGAATAACAGACTGGAAGCTTTAAAAGGAGGGTGGTGCTTGAAATCATTGTACTTCCTCTGTTAACCATGTTTACCTGCAAGGAAACACGTGCAGTCATCATTGCTTTGCACAAAAAGGGATTTACAGGCAAGGATATTGCTGCTACTAAGATCGTACCTAAATCAACCATTTATTGAATCATCAAGAACTTCAAGGAGAGAGTTTCAATTGTTGTGAAGGAGGCTCAGGGTGCCCAACAAAGTCCAGCAAGCGCCAGGACCGTCTCTTACAGTTGATTCAGCTGCGGGGTCGGGGCACCACCAGTGCAAAGCTTGCTCAGGAATGGCAGCAGGCAGGTGTGAGGACATCGGCACACACAGTGAGACAAAGACTTTTGGAGGATGGCCTGGTGTCAAGGAAGGGCAGCAAAGAAGCCACTTCTCTCCAGGAAAAACATCAGGGACAGACTGATATTCTGCAAAAAGGTACAGAAATTGGACTGCTGAGGATGGGGGTAACGTAATTTTCTCTGATGAATCCCCTTTCCTATTGTTTGGAGCATCTGGAAAAAAACCTTGTCCGGAGAAGAAAAGGCGAGCGCTACCATCAGTCCTGTGTCATGCCAACAGTAAAACATCCTGAAACCATTAATGTGTGGGGTTGCTTCTCAGCCAAGGGTGTGGGCTCACTCACAATTTTGCCTAATAACACAGCCATAAATAAAGGATCCATAATAGACATGAGCCTGTATCTTGACAGCTTCTTCATCAATAGACTTTATTGTTGCACAACAGCAATGGCAGAATACAAAAGATGCTAACGCGTTTCCACCAATGTCTTCCTCATAGCAACTCATGCTTTGAGGAAGGCTTCAGCTGAAACGCGTTATCTTTTGTATTCTGCCATTGCTGTTGTCCAACAATAAAGTCTATTGATGAAGAAGCTGTCAAGTTGCAGGCTTATGTCTATTATGGATCCACAGTGAAAGTTCCAGCCAGGCACCGACACTCTGCTCATATACTCTTCAGATAAAAGCTTGGGTGAGTTCTTTTTGTGTTCTGCCAACATGAATAAAGAATGGTACAAAAATATCGTCCATCCAGATTCTCCCAACCATCCAAGAACAGTTTGGTGAGGATCAATGCCTTTTCCAGCATGGAGGAGTACCTTGCCATAAGGCAAAAGTGATAACTAGGTGACTCGGGGAACAAAACATTGAAATTTTTGGTCCTTGGCCAGGAAACTCCCCAGACCTTAATCCCATTGAGAACTTATGGTCAATCCTCAAGAGGCGGGTGAACAGAAAAAAAACCCCACTAATTCTGACAAACTCCAAGCATTGATTATGCAAGAATTGGCTGCCATCAGTCAGGAGGTGGCCCAGAAGTTGATTGACAGCATGCCAAGGCGAAATGCAAGGTCTTGAAAAAGAAAGGTCAACACTGCAAATATGGGCTCTTTGCATAAACTTAAAGCGGAGTTCCACCCAAAAATGGAACTTACGCTTTAAGCACTCCTCACCCCCTTACATGCCACATTTGGCATGTAATTTTTTTTGGGGGGGGAGTGTGTCCCCAGGTTTCAGAGGGACTTCCTGTCCCTCTTCCACCTTCAGCCTCTGGGCCGCCTAGGCGACTCCTCCTCTCCTCCTAGGCGGCCCCTCCCTCCTGGCAATCTTCTGGGACACGTCACAGGTCCCAGAAGATTGCCTGGCCACTAAGAATGCGCAGCGCGACTCGCGCATGCACAGTGGGTGCCCGGCCGTGAAGCCGGGCCGGGTGCCCACACTTGGAATGGCGCAGCCGTCGGGAGGAGGGGGGAGACGAGCGAGGCTTCGGGCGCAGCCATCGCTGGACCGGGAGACAGGTAAGTTACTGTTTATTAAAAGTCAGCAGCTACACTTTTCGTAGCTGCTGACTTTTAATAAACAAAAAAACGAGTGGAACTCCGCTTTAATGTAATTGTCAATAAAAGCCTTTGACACTTATGAAATGCTTGTAATTATACTTCGGTATACCATAGCAACATCTGACTAAAGATCTACAAACACAGAGGCAGCAGACTTTGTCAAAATTAATATGTATGTCACTCTCAAAGCTTTTTGCCAAGGCTGTACTTCTCCTTTAAGCCCGGACAGTGCCTGCTGGAACAGAAGCATAAAGGGGTATTAGCATGTTCTGAACAGCTTCACGGGAAATATTTTGTCTCATCTTTATAGAATAAAATAGGTTTGTGCAAACCAACCCAGCTAGGCTGGAAAGCAGCCAACTTGGCAGTCCTGCCGGCCATAATGACTAATTTGTAAAAATGATATTGCATGTAATATATTCATAATGATATTAGGCATTAATACCTGAAGGGTAAGTGCAGTTTTCATTTCATTATTAGAAATGCAACAGGCAGCCTATGGCTCCAAGAGAGTTGTGTATGTAAACCCAGAATCTCATTGGAAGTATGAGATGCTGTATACAGTTTTCTGAAGCAGATAATCTTTTTGTGAATCTGTTGCAGTTTCTTACCTGGAGATCCTGCCAGTAACCATGCTTCCTTTTGCATGCTGACAATATTAAACCTCCGCGTTGAAAATTAGCAGCATGGGTTTCAGCCTCCAGTGAACAATTCTTAGGCTCCAAGCACACTGAACCTGATAAACGACCGTTTATGGTCGTTTGGGCGTTTTTTTAACAGCCCAAAAATGCCCTTTATGTTATCCTATGTGTCCATGCACCCATGGGCGTTTATTGTCGATTAACAGTAGTGGCGTTTTTGGGCTGTTATCTGAACGCCCTGAATTGGCGTTCAAGAGTAGTTCTTCTGACCACAAAAAATGCTGGATGCCGCTAAACTGCCGTTTATCGGTGTCAGGCGTTTTTTGTAGTCAATGGAAGCTAATGAAATAAAATAAAAAAAACCCCTCAAAAACGCCGATAAACGCTGCTTACAAAACACTGCTTAACCACTTCAGCCCCAGAAGGATTTCACACTTTAGGACCAGAGCCCTTTTTGCGATTCGGCGCTGCGACGCTTTAACTGACAATTGCGCGGTCGTGCGATGTTGCACCCAAACGAAATTTGCATCCTTTTTTCCCCCCAAATAGAGCTTTCTTTTGGTGGTATTTGATCACCGCTGCGTCATTTCTGATCGCTGCTATAAACAAGAATAGTGACAATTTTGCAAAAAAAAAAAACAAATTTCTTAATTTTTGCTAAAATACAAATCCAAAAAAAAAATATAAAAAAACATATTTTCCATCAGTTTTGGCCGATTTATATTCTTCCTCATATTTTTGGTAAAAAAAAAACACGCAATCAGCGTTTATTGATTGGTTTGTGCAAAAGGTGCCGCGTTTACGGATGATGAGAATTCATTTCTGGGGTTTTTATTTTTTTTATATTTTTTTACTAGTAATGGCGGCGATCTGCGATTTTTAGCGATACTGCGATATTGGGGCAGACATGTCAGACCATTTTGACACTTTTTTGGGACCATTGGCATTTATACAGCGATCAGTGCTATAAAAATGCACTGATTACTGTGTAAATGCCATTGGCAGTGAAGGGGTTAACCTGCAGGGGGCGTTCTAGGGGTTAACTGTGTTCCCTGGGCGTGTTCTAACTGTGTGCGGGCTGCCCATCTACAGGAAGCCTGTGGTTACCGCCCTTCCCCCTCTATGAGAACGGAGATCTGTGTTTACTTACACAGACCTCCGTTCTCTCACTGCGGGGGGGGTCATCGCGGGTAGTCGGCAGCGATCGAGTCCGCCGTACCCGCTACCTGGCCCCCCCTCGGACACAGTGGGCATGCGAGCGCGCCTCCAGCGGCGCACGTGTGCTCACAGCACTAGTTATCGCAGCAGGTTTGCGATAACGAGCCACTTTGCCGCCGTCAGACTGCGGTCGGCGGTCGGCAAGTGGTTAAAGAACGTTTTCTAAGCAGCGTCTTCTGCCACTAAAATCCGACGCCCAGAGAGCGTCCAGTGTGCATGGAGCCTTAAAGTGGTTGTAAACCTTTACATAAACCCAGTGAAGGGACTGGCCTCTGGTGATACACAGAGATGAAACAAACCCTCCTACATAAGTTGTACCTGTTAATCTGCAGTCTTCTCTTCTCTACATCCATTCAAAGTGCTGAATTAATTAATCTTTTCTGACAGTTCAGAAAAAAAGGGGCGGAGAGCTGAAATTACACACCGCAAAGCTCAGTGAGGAGAGCTCTGTGAGCTGATCAGAGGGAAGCGACACACCCCTTCCATACAGCAGACAAGACAGAGCTGATGCTATCAATCAGCTGGAGGCCCCTCCCCTGACACCATTTTTCTCTTGGTGTCAGGAAAACTTATCAGAAGTGATTCATGCTGATAGCAGAGAAACGAAGTAGCAGACAGAAATGACACTTAGTGCTCTGGATTGAGACAAGTACACACCATTGAGGGATATGCTTTGTTCATAGTTAATGTCTGAGGTTTACAACCATTTTAAAGTGGGACTAAACTGCTGAATGAATTTGGCTTCCTCTACCCTCTTTCACTCTGCCATTTTTAAAACTACAGCACATGCACAGCTAGCTTCTTGCAGGTATATGAGACCTGTCAGAGTCTGATGGCTCATATGTGCATGTGTAGGGGGATTTATGGCAGATTTTGGCAGATTGCCACTATACCGTCTGGCAGCCTTTGTGTGCATGCTCAAAAATCCTCTGCATATATACCACACAGTGGTGACTGAGTAACACACTACTGGGATATCCCAGGAGGTAGCGGGACCCAGCCTAGGTCGGAAACCCGGAAGTGCTGCTCTGCAGCACAAAGATATATGACACAGTAAAGTTAGAATAAAAATGATTAGCTTTTCTGTAAAAGGGGGGGATGAAATAAAAAAAGTTGTTAGAGTGAGTTTAGCTCTGTTTTTAGTTGGCCGTTGGGCTGCCTATTAGGTCTATCAGATGACCAGGCCAGCAGCCAAATGGTTGGGCATGCACGGTAGGCTGACAACTTTGCAGCTAATGGCAAGGCAAAGGCTTAGCGTTGTCAGTCTCCACAGGAAGTGCTGTTACTGGCATTATCTTACAGGTAAGAGACTTTGCAACAGATTCACAAAAAAAAAGAGAATTGCTTAAGAAAGCCATATACAGTGAAGCATGATGGCAAACATGCTTAAAAATAGATTGGGCGCCGTTCACAAAACGTAGCTGCAACGGATTTTCAAAAGCGATTCTCATGTGAATTTGCGTGTTGCATAGAGGGCAGCCCATTCACTTGAATGAGCTGTCCTATGCGCGTTTGTCCCCCGAAAAAAAAAGCTCCTCCTTTTATCCCAAATTGTAAAATATGAATGGAGCCTTACATACACTTTAATATATGGCCGTACCTTCTTAAAACATAATTCTCATTTTTCAGCTCCCTTCCACATATCTAGTCCAGTGCAGAGCTGAGATCCGTCACCCTCTGTACACTTACACTACAGGTGGGCGCCTGCTCTTTGATGAAGACATTGGAGATAGGATAGTGAAAGTCCAGCTTTGATAAATAAAATACACATACTCTGCAAGAAGAACACTTTATTTCAGGGTCTCACCTTCTTTTGTTTTGGATGTATTACAAGAACTCTTTTCTTTTGGATTATATTTTTTTTCTTAAGGAGAGAGCTGCATTGAAAGCACCCAGGGATCAGCACCATAGTGCATGACTAGGTTTCATTAAAAAAAAGAAAAATAAATTCCCTGAAAGGCAATGGCATAATGTGCTAGTATGCATTGCATACTAGCACATTATGATATACTTTCCACAGAACAAAGCCCTCCAGTGGTGCACTGTCATCGCTGACAGGTTTTCCATCTCCCCCCAGTCTTCCTTCTAGGTTTGTGGGCTCTGGCTGCATGAGTGGTCGGGGCCGCGATGATGTCACTCCCTTGGCTATGGCACGGAGCACTGAAGGTCCAGCATGGTATGCCAGACCTTTGGAGTGCATGTGCTGGTGACATCACAGCTGCATCCAGTGGGAATATCTCCTAAACACCGCAAGTTTAGGAGATGGTTACTGTACCTGCAGATAACCCTTATTGTAAGCTTACCTGTAGGTACAAGATCAAATAATGAGGTTACTACCACTTTAAGGGCTTTACAGTTCTTGTTTCCTGGTCCCACTTAGACCCAAATCTGGGAGTTGGGTATCATTTTGGGTCTGTGAAATCAGAATCATGACAAGTTTAAAAAAACATTAGTTCACAACCACACATGACATTCTATCACCCAGCATCTAAGCAGAATAAGAGAAGCCAAATGGATTCATCCATCCATGCTAATCAATGCGGATGGAGGAATCTCCACTACTGGCTAATGGGTCTGCATCTGATAAGGGGTGTTCACTGTTTGGCTGCCCCGGTTCATTTGTTTTTTGTTTGTTTTTTAACTTTTGTAGGGCCAGGTGATACTGACAGGCAGGGCCAGGACAAGGGGTGGGCAGGAGGGTCAGTGGCCATGGGCATAGTGGTTAAAAGAGAAGTTCACTCACAACTTAACTAACTCTATAACTACTCACAGCCACATTTTAAAACAAATCTATCTAGCCCTGTAAAGAAAAAAGTCGCTATACTATATATACCTTTTCTGCTCCGGCCTGGTCCCATGTTGAGTTGTCAACGGCGGGCTTGCAGGAGAGGCAGCCGACAACAGAAGCCCCATAATAACTCTATGGGTGACATCACTTCCCAGGCATTTGCCAGCGGTTGTCGGTTCTCCTGCACACAGCATCCGCCGCTGGAGACTGGATTGTATCGGCTTCACAAAAAGGTATGTATATTGATTGTTTTCTTTACAGGGCTAGATAGATTTGTTTTAGAATGCGAGCAGTTTTAGAGTTAGTTAGGTTTTGGGTGAGCTTCTACTTTCAGGGTGCTACGGCTTCCAGCATGCCCACTCTCCATCCCATCTATCCACAGCTGGCATGAAAAACACAACATGCATGTGCAAATACCTTCTAGCTGCTGGTCAGCAAGCAATTGGGCACACGTGCATTGCACAGTCAATGCCAACCATGGGCAGACGGAGCAAGGGGACAGAGAATGGGCACAGGACGATGCACCCATTCTGTGCACACATTAGGAATAGGGTGCTGTTCCACATTCTTGCCCTGGGTGCTCAATGAAACTGTCCCAGTACTGCCGGCGGGTCACCCTCAGTTCGAATTTTGACTGATTTGCACCGAGTATTGCCAGCTTAATTCTGAAGGTGTGGGTGTGAGATGCTGGATCTAGATTTAGTGTGATTGCATTGCTCGAATTATGATCTATAGTATAGAATGCAGTGGATATACAGTGTCTGACAAAAGTGAGTACACCCCTCACATTTTGTAAATATTTTATTCTATCTTTTCATGTGACAACACTGAAGAAATGACACTTTGCTACAATGTAAAGTAGTGAGTGTACAGCTTGTGACATATATAAATAAGTGAATACATAGTCGATAAAAAACAAAGAGTGCAAAATTAAAGTGCTATAATAGAAGAGAAAAGTCCCAAGTTTATGATGTATCTTTTGATCCAAAAGATTACGACCAAAAAGGCTGAAGAAGCCGGATCTTTCACCAAGTGATGGGAGAGAAAGGAGGATACCCCACACTGCGTCACCCCACACTGATAACACAAGACTCTTACCAGAGCCAAGTGACTGCCTATCCCTAGGACAGTCCAAATGGCAAGGAGGTAGCCTCTGCTGGCATCAATCCAGGGCTAAACAAATCTTCTATTACTTTCAATCAAAAGTATTCCTCGCCAACCAAACGTACTCCTCACCGCCCAAAATGTCCGGTCTCCATGGAGCGGGATGTGTATGTGTGAAAGGAAAGTCCAAAATAGTGTAATGCTGTCGTATTTATTAAAAAATCCAGAAGTGGAAAGGAAACCACTTCAACATAAACCAACCACGACAGGCGCTCCTCGCAAGATTTCTGAGTGAAAAGAATTATCAGAAGAGTTGTCCAAGAGCACTTATGGAGAGCTTCAGAAAGACCTGGAATTAGCAGGTACAATTGTTTCAAAGAAAACAATAAGTAATGCACTCAACCGCCATGGCCTATATGTACGCTCACCACGCAAGACTCCATTGCTGAAGAAAAAGCATGCTGAAGCTCGTTTAAAGTTTGCCGCACAACATTTAGCCTGCATTCACATAGGGGCGACCCGACTTCGAAGCGACTTCGCTAGGCGATTTCAGCGCGACTTTCAGCACGACTTCAAGGACCTCAGGCGACTTTACAACATGACTTTTGCCAGGCGACTTTGCCTTGACCAATCAAAGAAGGGAGGGAGGGGCTGCCTAAATTAAATTCTATTCTTTTAACTGTAAAGCCGCTTCCATGTAGATGAGGGATTCGACTTGGAGGCGACTTCTATTGAATTCTATGGGCACAAGTCGGATAGAAGTCACCTAGAAGTAGTACAGGAACCTTTTCAGAAGTCGCCTTGAAGTCGGAGCGACTTCAGTCGTGTATATTAAGACGGCTCCCATTCATTTCAATGGGATTTCAAATGTCAAGCGACTTGGGGCGACTTGAGGCAACTCAAGTCAGATTGCAAGTCGCCCCTGTGTGAACGGGCACTTAGACAAGCCTGTGAAATACTGGGAGAATATCGTCTGGTCAGATGAGACCAAAATTTAACACTTTGGATGCCATAATACACTCCATGTTTGGAGGTCAAATAGCACTGCACATCACCCCAAAAACACCCCCCATACCAACAGTGAAGTTTGGAGGTGGGAACATCATTGTGTCGGGCTGTTTTTCACCATACAGTACTGGAAAACTTAATAATTGAAGGAAGGATGATTGGAAAAATGTACCAAGACATTCTTGATAAAAATCTGCTGCCATCTACCAGGATGATGAAGATGAAACGAGGGAGGACATTTCAGCAAGACAACAATCCTGAACACAAAGCCAAGGAAACTCTCAATTGGTTTCAAAGAAAAAAAAAATAAAGCTGCTAGAATGGCCCAGCCAATCACCTGACTTGAATCCAATAGAAAATCTATGGAAAGAACTAAAGATCGGAGTTCATAGAAGAGGCCCACAGAACCTTCAAGATTTGAAGACTGGTTGTGTGGAAGAATGGGCCAAAATCACACCTGAGCAATGCATGCGACTCGTTTCTCCATACAGGAGGCGTCTTGGAGCTGTCATTGCCAACAAAGGATTTTGTACCAAGTACTAAATACATTTCAGTTAGTGTATTCAGTACCCTGTGTCATTCCATTTTATTACACATAACCTAATTTCTAAACTTATTTGTTTTGGTTTCTTTGTATGTATGGATTGCATGGGTTGTACCGACGTGTGGTGAAAGTTTCATGAAGTTTCATTTATAGAAATATATTTACCAAGAAAAAATGGTGATGTGTTCAATACTTATTTTACCCGCTGTATATTGAACATTATGTGTGGCCCTTTGTTGATGTAAAGGGGCTGCACTTGAGGCCCCTTTTAGCTCATAAGTTGACAACCACTGGTCTAAGTCCAGGCGGCCATGTGGTTGGTAAGTGGGCAGATGTGTCGGAATAGAATTGGAGGCCAAGTTGAGGGAGGTGGGCAGTGGACAGGTATGTCTTGTAAGCGTAAACGTGCACTTATGGCTCAGGTACCACTATGGGTAGATATAGGAGTTCGGGATTTTATTTTTAATAAGATCAGGAGTAGTTAAATATATAAGAAAGAAGACATTTTATCTTGTAAGCAGCGTGGCATCAAAGGTAGCTTGAGTGCCCTGGAGCCCAGCTGTGATCCTATTTCGGATGCTGGTATATAATAAGGAAGCACAGGCAGGCACATCGGGCAAGACAGTTTCCAGGCATGAGTGAAGCAGACAAGAGGGAGCTCTCAAAGGGCCATTAAAGCAAAGACAGCACAAATATAACACTGACTAATAACACGCCTTGAGTTTCAGGTGCATGTTATGTCTTGGCCGGAGAAACAGGAAAAAATGTAGGTAACCATGTACGGAATTTGGTTGTTATATACTGTATATTGAAATTCTAATTTAAACTCAGGCCAGTATTTAACAAAGTCCTCAGGGAAAAAAACATTTTTACAGATAAAGCAGTGTTAAACCCAAAACCAAAAATGTAATATATTGTAGCTTAGCAATCATTAGAAGTGGTGGCTGCATTTGTTTTCTTTTCTTTGGTGTTTTCCCCTCCGTTCAGCTCATGATCTGGCCAGTAACACTACTCCTATATTATTGACACATCACTCTGAAAGAATGAGCACAGGAGGCACAGTGGATAAAATAAGTCTACACACCCCCGGTAACATGTCAGGTTTCTGTGATGTGAAAAAATGAGACAAAGATAAATCATTTTGGACTTTTTCCACCTTTAATGTCACCTATAAACTGAACAACAAACTGAAATCTTAGGTGGAGGGAAGTAAAAATAAAAAACTAAAATAATATGGTTGCTTAAGTATGCACGCCCTTAAACTAATACTTTGCTGAAGCACCTTTTGATTTTATTACAGCACGCAGTCTTTTTGGGTATGAGTCTATCAGCATGGCACATCTTGACTTGGCAATATTTGCCCACTCTTCTTTGCAAAAACACTCCAAAGCTGTCAGATTGCGAGACAATCTCCTGTACACCGCCCTCTTCAGATCACCCCACAGATTTTCAAATGGATTCAGGTCTGGGCTCTGGCTGGGCCATTCCAAAACTTTAATCTTCTTCTGGTGAAGCCATTCCTTTGTTGAGTTGGATGAATGCTTTGGGTCATTGTCATGTTGAAAGATGAAGTTCATCTTCATGTTTAGCTTTCTAGCAGAAGCCTGAAGGTTTTGTGCCAATATTGACTGGTATTTGGAACTGTTCATAATTCCCTCTACCTTGACTAGGTCCCCTGTTCCAGCTGAAGAAAAACAGCCCCAAAGCATGATGCTGCCACCACCATGCTTCACGGTGGGTATGGTGTTCTTTTGGTGGTGAGCAGTGTTTTTGCGCCAAACATATCTTTTGGAATTATGGCCAAAAGGTTCAACCTTGGTTTCATCAAACCATAACACATTTCCCACTTGCTTTTGAGAGACTTCAGATGTGTTTATGCAAACTTTAGCCAGGCTTGGATGTTTTTCTTGGTAAGAAAAGGCTTCCGTCTTGCCACTCTACCCCATAGCCCAGACATATGAAGAATACAGGAGATTGTTATCACATGTACCACACAGCCAGTACTTGCCAGATATCCCTGCAGCTCCTCTAATGTTGCTGTTGGCCTCTTGGCAGCCTCCCTGACAAGTTTTCTTCTCCTCTTTTCATCAATTTTAGAAGGACGTCCAGTTCTTGGTAATGTCACTGTTGTGCCATATTTTCTCCACCTGATGATGGTCTTCATTGTGTTCCATGGTATATCCAATGCCTTGGAAAATCCTTTGTACCCTTCTCCTATACCTTTTAACAGTGAGATCCCTCTGATACTTTGGAAGCTCTCTGTGGACCATGGCTTTTGCTGTAGGATGCGACTAAGAAAATGTCAGGAAAGACCTACTAGAACAGCTGAACTTTATTTGGGGTTAATCGGAGGCACTTTAAATGATGGCAGCTGTGTACTGACTCCTATTTAACATGAGTTTGAATGTGATTGCTTAATTCTGAACACAGCTACATCCCCTGTTATAAGAGGGTGTGCCCACTTATGCAACCACATTATTTTAGTTTTTTATTTTTACTTCCCTCCACCTAAAATATTTCAGTTTCTTGTTCAATTGAGATGTACAGTTTATAGGTGACATTAAGCCCCCTACACACGGGCATTTTTTAACGCCACATTTTTGGGCATTTTTTGCAGCTCTCCATGTTATTCAATGGCCCTCTAAAAATGCTGACGTTTTTGAGCAGTAGAGGGCGTCGGCGTTAGTGAGCTGTAGCTAGAACGCGGGACCAGTGCGTTCCGAAGCTGCAGCGTCATGGCGTTTTTGACACTGAGCTGGCAAAACGTTGTATACACAGCGTTAAGCCTCTTCAGGCGTTCTATTTAAAATCAATGGTTCCCTATGGGAGCCCATTGATTTGAATAGAAGCCCCACCAGAAGTCAGATCAAGATGATCCGACTTGCGGCGCGACTTGTGTGCTAGGGGTCTTAAAGGGGAATCCCCGCAAATATTTGCATGGGGTTCCCCTCCCCAAGGAGCATACCAGGCTCTTTGATCTGGCATGGATTTTAAGAGGAGCCCCCACGCCGAAAAAAACGGCGTAGGGTCACCCTCAAAATCCATACCAGACCCTTATCCGAGCACGCAGCCTGGCAGGCCAGGAAAGGGGGTGGGGACGAGCGAGCGGCCCGGACCGTACCAGGCCACATACCCTCAACATGGGGAGTATGGGAGCTTTGGGGCAGGGGAGGCACTGCGCCCCCCATCCCAAAGCACCATGTTGATGGGGACAAGAGCCTCTTCCCGACAACCCTGGCCGTTGGTTGTCGGGGTCTGCGGGCGGAGGCTTATCGGAATCTGGAAGCCCCCCTTAATAAAGGGGCCCCAGATGCCCCCCCCCCCACCCTATGTAAATGAGTATGGAGTACATCGTACCCCTACCCATTCACCTGGAAAAAAAAGTATTCGGAGGCGGGCGTCTGGGGCTGTTGGTTGCCGGTCCCAACAGCCCTTCTCCGAGAACAGGGGTAGTTGTACCACGAAACCCTACCCCCCGCGTCACGGAGGGGACGGGGTTTCGAGGGTATGAGGGGTACAACTCCCATACACCGGACCATGCCAGGCCCGGCGAGCGAGCAGGGGTGGGGGAAAGGACCGGACGGTCCGACGCACGAGCCTATTCCCAGACCATACCTAAAACTCCCACTGGGATGCGGCAAAAAAAGCCGCACCCCCGAGGAGAATTTTAGGTACGGTCTAGTTTCTCGGACCATACGAGGAACCCCT
>BLSH010101079.1:1496553-1518595 GCA_018402905.1 Glandirana rugosa | reverse complement strand
GTAAACCTTATTATAGGCTTCCCTGTAGGTACAAATGGTAAAACTGAGTTTACTACCATTTTAACCACCTAAGGACTGGAAGGATTTGTCCTTTTTTTACCATAAATAGAGCTTTCTTTTGGTGGTATTTGATCACCTCTGCGGTTTTTATTTTTTGCACTATAAACAAAAAAAGGGACAATTTTGAAAAAAGAAAACAATATTTTTTACTTGTTGCTATAATAAATATCCAGAAATAAAATGTAAAAAAATAAGCGTATATTGATTGGTTTGCGCAAAAGTTATAACTTCTACAAAATATTGTATACATTTATGGCATTTTTATTTATTTTTTCACTAGTAATGTCTGTGATCTGCGATTTTTAGTGGGACTGCGACATTGCGGCGGACAAATCGGACACCTAACTGACATTTTTGACACTTTTTTGGGAGCCAGTGACATCACAGTATTCAGAGCTAAAAATATGCACTGTTATTGTACTAATGACACTGGCAGGGAAGGGGTTAACAGGGATGATCAAGGGGTTAAATGTGTTCCCTCACTGTGTGTTCTAACTGAATGGGGGATGGGCTGCCTGGAGAAACACACAGATCTGTCTTCCTGCATAGCAGAAAGACAGGATCTGTGTGATCTCCCCTGTCAGAATGGAGATCTGCCTTGTTTACACAGGCAGATCCCTGGTCTGTCACTGCGGGGGAACGATCGCTGGTGGCTGGCGCCCCACTCGCTGATTGGTTTCCCCACTGGCCAGTGGGAGTGCGCATACGCCCACAATAGCGAGTTCCCACGCCGCCATATAGCTATGGCGATTCACGTGAAGGAGCCGACCTGCCACAGTATAATGATGGCGGCTGGTCGGCAAGTGGTTAAAGGTTTAGGTATATGAAAAATAATGTTTGCACTGCACTGGGAAGGAGGGAGAGAGCAGTGGGGGAACTCAGTGACTGGGTGCGGTGCTCAGGCTCAGAGATCTGGAAGGGTGGCCAGACTTGCTAATTATGTCTGTAGTCCATGACCTCATCGCACGCAGGAAGGAGCCATCTTCTGGATTATGGAAAAGGTCAGGCTGTCCTGCATTGTGCACAGGATGCTGGTTTGATGCCAGAAGTTACGTTTTGTCCACAAGGTGCCTGGCTGGTGGGATGGGCACAGTGCCGGATCTACAGTAGAAATGATTTTAACGTTCAGGCTCAGTTCACACTGCCACAACTTGGAGTCTCACAATTTGGATCCCAAGTCGCGGCAGTGTGAACCGAGCCTGAACGTTAAAGTAATTTCTAGTGGCGTGAAATCGCATGTTAGTCCATGAGAGCTGCCTTAATTAGCACTACTGAAGTCACTCCTGTGCTACTTCTGGCAACTTCTATCTGACTTGTGTCCATAGACTTTAATGGCAATCACCTGCAAGTCGGATCTATATTGATGTGATTTGGATCCGCCATTACAGAAAGATTACCCAAACATTCCCTGAAGTTGCTTCAAGTCGCTTCAAAGTATCTTCAAGTTGCAATGAAATTGCCTGGTAAAGTCGCTAAGTAAGTTGCGCGACTTTCAGGTTGCAGCAGTGTGAACCGAGCCCTCAAGGCAAAACCAGTACTATATTCGCTTACTTGCAACTAATTAAACTTAAATTGAACAAAAGGTGAACTAAGGCAGGCCATAGATGGTGCAAATTTCTTTCCTGCAACCACGGGTTGCAGGAAAGAAATTTGCGCAATTCCCCCATCAACAGAGACAGTGTTAAAGAGGAAGTAAATATCCTGATGGGGTTTACTTCCTCTATGTTACCTTGCGATGTAAAAGCATAATGGGCTAGTATGCATTGCATATTAGCCCATTATGTGCCACTTACCTGCATTGGAAGCCAGCGATGTCCCTGCTCCAGGCCGCGTCCATCTTCTGCTCCGGGGCTGCGATCTCCAGCTCTGTGACTGGCCGGAGTCGCGTGACATCTCTCCCGCATATGCGCGCGGGAGCCGCCAGTCACGGCACAATCACAGTAAAGGAACGGCACAGAGGCCATTTCTTCACTGCGCCGAATGATGTCAGCACATCACAGTACAGTGTATATCTCCTAAACCGTGCAGGTTTAGGAGATATGCAGGGAACCTACAGGTAAGCCTTATTATAGGCTTACCTGTAGGTTAAAGTGGTTGTTATGGGTTGACAACCGCTTTAACAGGGTAATCGCTCCTGCCGGGCCATTGTCTTCTCCCAGCAGGAGGGCAGGGGAAGCCATCCCTGCCGGGAGAACACAGTTAATATCGCTAGCGGCTATATCACCCATTTGAGATAATCACAAGCGATTCTGGCTTCAGGGCTCCAGTACACACGGCCCACATGGCGGCCGGTTTCTATTGAACCGGCCGATGCCACCCGACATTCACCCCGTGTGTACTAGGCTTAAGGGCCCTTATATGCTTAGCATTCATTGGATACTCTGAAAGTAAAAGCAAAGCACAGTCTTATTTTTCTGCCTGTTCAGTCAGAGAAAATATATGCAGGAAAAATAAGTTTTTGGAATACATGAATTCTGAAATCATATGCAGGGAGATGCACATTGTCCTTTGTTCTGTGTGCATTGTAGGAACATAAAATAGTCTCTGCAAAGTCTGGGAGAAATATTCACCTTCTAGAAGCTGCATCTTCTTAATGTGTGCAGCACAAAGCCCATTTTGATCTTCAAGAGAAGCCAAGTCTAATCTGTTTAATGTGCTTTCCATTTTTTTTAAGAAAACAAAACTGATCTGGAAAAGTGCGTACTGCAGAGGAAAATCAAAATCCCCAAGCTGTGTCTGAACTCAACAGAAGGGTCTTGGGAGTTTAAAGAGTATGAAGAGGATGAGGACAGCGAGCGCCGGCATAGCAAGGTGGGTTCAGAAACTTTCCTTCTTTCTGCAAAACTTTTACAGATGAAAAAGTAATCCTAGCTTCACAGGGGCCAGTGGCCATTTGGGTATATCCTTCACAAAGGTGAACTTCTTTGAAAGTAGCTAAGAAAGTAGCTGACAGTATCTCTGGTATATAAAATATATATATATATATATATATAACCACTTTGTGACGTCGCTGGACTTTCGGTGGTTATACCAGGATGATGCCTACCGGCATCACCCCGTTACCATTTTTTAGAGCCGCCAGTTGGCTCTCTTGTGAAAACAATCCTGCTTTTACAAGCAGCGGGTGGGGACATCGTCACCCCCCTTCCGCCACCTTCCACAGATTGCTCGGCCTCTACCATCCAACCAGGAGACCAGAGTGATCAGCCGGCATGTCTGCTGGCTGGCTGGAGACAGTCAAACAAAGCCAGGATTGACTTTGATCAGCTCTCCACTATAGTAACCTGGAAGCGATGACATGACATCACTTTTAGTGCACCTGGATGTCAACATCGCCATTTTTAAAAAATGTAAAGCATTCAAAAACACAGATCTTGGTGCTTTTAAGGGCAGAGGAGGGATTTTGGGGTCTTATAGATTAATTAAATGAAATATAAAATAAATTAATAAAAAAAAAAAAAATGTAAAGTGCCCCTGTCCCCCTTGTGCTTGTGCGAAAAAGCAAACTCGTGCGTCGGTCCCACGCGCACGCAAACGATTGCCCCACACTTGTAAGGTATCACTGCGAACGTCAGATCATGGGCAGTAATTGTAGCAGTAGACCTCTGTCAAATTAAAGTGTTAACCTGTAAAGGCTTTTAAAGCGTCACCTATGGATAGTAACATTTACACCGTTTTTGCCTTTGCATAAGCGTGCTCAGTTTCAAAGCGTGACATGTTTGGTCTGTTTACTTGGCGTAACATCATATGTGATCAGTTACAAAAAAATTGGGTTACTTATTGTGTTTTTTTGCATTAACTTTCAAAAAAGTGTATTTTTTCCCAAAAATTTACTTTTCAAAAACCGCTGCACAAATACCGTGTGACATAAAAATTTGCAAAACTCACCAATTTATTCTCTAGGGCCTCTGCTTTCAAATAAAATGCAATGTTTGGGGGTTCTAAGGAATCTTCTATACCGATCACACTAATTTGTTACTTATAAACAAAAAGTGCCAGAAAAGGCCCAGTCTGGAAGTGGAAATCTCTTAAAAGGGAGCTTCCGCTTTATGCCCCCCCCCCTTTTTCTTCTATTCTTAGCACTTTTTTGGGGAGGGGTACCTGGTTTGGACAAGTACACATTCCTACTTCTGATTGGATCATGGATACACAATGGGCAGCCATCTGTGAAGCTGCAAGGAATCACAGACGGCTGCCCATAGTAAACATGCTGGCCTTGGGGACCCAAAAACTGGTGAAAAAAAAGGTTTGGGTGAGAACGACGCTGGGCTTTAATTCATTTCAGTGACCAGAATACATTATTATTCTGGCCAATGAAATGAATTAACTCCCATGGACTTGACATGTCTAAACGCGTTACACTAGTTTACATGCATCAAGCGTTTTTTTTTTTTTTTTTTGCCAAAGCGCTGTTGCCAGAAAAAAGCAATCTAGGACATTTAGTGTGCATTAAGGCTAACATTGTTCAAAAAAAATCCTTGTAGTCAGCCATGACACCTCTTTTGCATTCTTTTACATTTAAAAGGTGAGAAATATTAAAAAAAAAAAAAAAAAAAAAAATAGGTATGTTGTGTAAATGGGAACACGTTAACAAACATTTAATGGGGTTTTCTCAATTCGACTGCAAAAGTAGAAATATGCCTTTAAAGTGATATTAAAGTCTTTTTTTTTTTTTAATAACAAACATGTCATACTTTACCTCCTCTGTGCAGTTGGCTTTGCACAGAGCAGCCCGGATCCTCCTCTTCTTGGGTCTCTCTTTGGTGCTCCTGGTCCCTTCCTCCTGCCGAGTGCCCCCACAGCAAGCAGCTTTCTATGGGGGCACCCGAGCCAAGCCGATGCTCTCGGTGTGTCCATTAAGACATGGAGCCACGGTTCAGCCTGCCCCCTCTCTCCTCATTTGCTCACTGACTTTGATTGACAGCGGTAGGAGCCAATGGCACCCCACTGCTGTCTCAGCAAATAAGGAGGGAGACTCCCAGACAGCCGAGGCTCTTGCACAACATCGCTGGATCGAGAAGGGGCTCAGGTAAGTATTAGGGGGCTGAGGGGGGCTGCTGCACACAGAAGGTTTTTTATCTTAATGCATAGAATGCATTAAGATAAAAACCTTCTGCCTTTAGAACCACTTTGAGTCCCAGAACACTATGAATAAATGCATACAAACGCATACATTTACAGTGTAGTCTGGCAGATTGCAGAGCTAGCAGATTTATTGGATAAATTGAAATAAGTAGCAGACTTCAACCACTATTGACTATAAAATCAAGTCTTCCTTTAGCACACCATACCATCTCATGATATATTGATCGGCATACAGTTGTTATTTTGCCCCCCCTGTGAAAAGTTTAACTTATGAAAGACTTTTTTTGTCACAGAGCAGTATATGTTTTGTGATTTATTTTATCTGTATACAAATTGTCTCCTTTTGGGGCTATCCTTTGCCTTATTCAGATATGAGTGCATTTGGGTGCCAAAAATATGAATGCAGTTTACTCATTAGGAGGAGAACCTTTGGGGGAATCTAGGATGGAAAAGGACCTGAGGGTCTTAGTAGGTGACAGGCTCAGCAATGGCATGCAATGCCAGGCAGCTGCAAGCAAAGCCAACAGGATATTAGCATGCATTACAAAGTGGATTAACTCCGGAGATAAAACGATAATTCTCCCACTATACCAGACTCTGGTCCAGCTGCATCTTGAGTATGCCATCCAATTCTGGGCACCAGTGCTCAGGAGGGATGTGCAGAGTAGGGCAACAAGATGAATAAAGGGACTGGAGGATCTCAGCTATGGGGAAAGACTACAAGCATTGAACTTGTTCTCTCTGGAGAAAAGACACTTGAGAGGGGATATGATTTCAATGTACAAATACTGTACTGGTGACCCCACTATAGGGAAAAAGGTTTTCCGTGAAAGGGAATTTAAAAAGACACGTGGCCATTCACTGAAACTAGAAGAAAAGCGGTTTAACCTTAAACTGTGTAGAGGGTTTTTAAGGGTTAAGTGGTTTCAGCGAGGAACATCGATAATTTCAAAAAATTATTAGATAGACACCTTAACGACCACAACATACAGGGGGTATACAATGTACTATTAACATATAAGCACACAAACAGGTCGGACTGGATGGACTTGTGTCTTTCCAACCTTACCAACTATGTGAATTGTGATTTGCTGTGTTGGCCAATACTAGCGCATATTTTTAATTTTTTTTTAACCACATCCACACTGCCTACCGTATATTCATGGCGGCAGTGTGGATGCGTCCCGCGAATCGCCGTAAATAAGCGGTGATCTGCGGGTGGGCGCTAGGGGGCGCGCGTGCGCACCCGCCGTTCTCCTGAGGAGTGTGCCCGCGGCTCGGGTAGACCCGGTGTCTGCCGGCGAGCCGCGATGAGCAGCCACAGCAAAAGAACGGGGAACCGCTGATGTAAACACGGCGGTTCCCCACTCTGTTAGTGGGGGCATAGGAGATCTACTGATCCCAGTCCCTGGGATCAGTTGGACCTCTTATGCCCATAACAGCCCAGCCCCCCCCACAGTTAGAACACACCCAGGAAACACAGTTAACCCCTAGATCTCCCCCTGCAGGTTAACCCCTTCACTGCCGATGCCATTATACAGTAATCAGTAGATATTTAAATTTCTGATCGCTGTATAAATGTCATTGGTCCCAATAAAGTGTCAAAATTGTCCAACATGTCCGCCCCAATATCGCAGTACCGCTAAAAATCTCAGATCGCCGCCATTACTAGTAAATAAATAAATAAATAAATAAAAACCCCAGAAATTAATTCTTATCATCCATAAACGCGGCCACTTTTGCGCAAACCAATCAATGAACGCCGATTGTGATTTTTTTTTTTGCCAAAAATATGAGGAAGAATATAAATCGGCCAAAACCGATGAAAAAAAATGTTTTATTATATTTTTTTTTTGGATTTGTACTTTAGCAAAAAGTAAGAAAAACATTTTTTTTTTGCAAAATATTCGCTTTTCTTTTGTTTATATCGGTGATCAGAAATGACGCAGAGGGGATCAAATACCACCAAAAGAAAGCTCTATTTGTGGGGAAAAAAGGACGCAAATTTGGGTACAGCGCACGACTGCGCAATTGTCATTTAAAGCGACGCAGTGCCGAATCGCAAAAAGTGCTCTGGTCCTAAACTGGGAAATCCTTCTGGGAATATGGATGAATAGGATGCCTTAGAGCTGTGTGTCTGTGTGTAGGGCCTTTAACGTGGATCTTCACTGCATTTGAACACCACAAACCAAAAACTATATTTAATTAATTCTTCATATTCAATGCAAACTCACCCATCCATCCATCCATCCATCCATGTCCCCATACTTTATTTTATTGAGGAATCACTTTTGTAACCATCAAGAGTAAAGGCCCATACACATGGTACAATAATCGGCCAACAACGGTCGTCCAACAGCCTGTTGTCCAATAATCCGACTGTTAGTACGCACGATCCACCAGCCCATTTCCAATTGTTGTCCAACAGAAGTTGGCTGAGAAGTCTACAAAACTTCTGTTGGCCAATTGTTGGCTCGTGTGTACAGAAGTTGACCCAAAAAAAAGTTGTAAGTACAAAAACGCATGCTCTGAATCCAGGAAGTGTTCAGTCGTGTAAACCTGCGTCCGTAATTCACAAATCACATTCACCTGAACTCCCTCTTTATACACTGGTAACACATCAGTATGTTGTGCTTTGTTGGCCGATTACTTGACTACCGTCAGTACGCCGACGGAACCACAGACAGCCAAATTGGACAAAAGTTGGACGTTCAGTTGTCCAACAATCTGCGCGTGTGTGCGAGGCTTTAGGCTTCATGTACACAGGACGTTTAAAAACCTCTCCTGAACGCTGGAACTTGACAGCTAGTAACCGACAGTTAAAAATGTCCATTGTGCTGCGTTTAGCTGTGTTTGCATTTAGAAGCGTTTTTTACATTGTAAATGGCCAGAAATGTATTTCCATTGAAAACGCCTATAAACGAAGCATGGCTAAACGTGAGTTACCGCGTTTAGACACGTTTCCGCACTGTTACAAGCATTTGGCATTTTAAATGCCAATAAACTTCTGTCCTGAGCGCAATTTTTTGCTTTAAAAAAAAAAATGGCACTAAACTCAACTGCCTCTAAATGACTGTAAACTTCTCAATGTACAGTATATGGACAGATAAGAGAACAGGGGCTGCTGAAAAAAACCTCCTAAATGTCCGTTTATCAGCAGCAGTGTATATGAGGCCTGAGGGCAAATGATTCATGTAGCGTTTACTTCCTGAAATCCATCTGCCCTTAGTTCAAGCATGCATGCAGGAGAGTGTGCTTAGATGAAAATACCTTATGAAAACTCCTGGGATGAATGACATGATTTGCCTAGGCAAGAAACCAAGAAGTAAGTGAAAAAATGTATAAAAAAAAAGGTTAAAATGTTACTAAACCCACATTAGTAAAATCAGTCTGTATATGCAGTAAAGCAGTGTTTCCCAACCCAGTCCTCAAGGCACACCAACAGGTCATGTTTTCAGGATTTCCCTCAGATGAAACAGCTGTGGTAATTACTAAGGCAGTGAAACTGATCAAATCACCTGTGCAAAATAATAGAAATCCTGAAGACATGACCTGTTGGTGTGCTTTGAGGACTGGGTTGGGAAACACTGCAGTAAAGCATTCTTGTTGTATTCACCTAAGGGGTTAATCCTCCACATTATGTAAAAAGATTGTTTGATCCAGTCTTTGATCCTCCCTTTCTTCTACTGTCTCCAATCCGTCTCCTAAAAGTACAGAACCTTTGGAGTGACTCTGCACATGCTCAGTTTGGTGTGTATTGCTAGAGATTTCTTTTTTCTAGGGAGGGTGCATGAGATCAGCACTGTCCAGACAGAGGGTCAGGGGTCCTGCAGCCTCATAGGACAGTCAGAGGAGAATGAAAACTCCTCCTACAACCTTTAACCAGACACTAATAGAAATCACAAGACTGCTATATACTGCTGCTGAGAAAAGGTATTTAGCAGTTTATATTTACTAAAATAATTGCATTTCCATGTTCTGTGTAATGTGGGAGATCAGATATAGTGAATGCAGGGTCCTGGGTTTAGTAAAACAAGTAAATAGAATATACTTTGAGGTCTATTTACTAATGTTAGTAGCATGAGGATTAAAAATAATCAATGTTGATTGGGAGAGTGAAGATCCACTTTAGTGCCATCCCAAAGTATTTTAAAGATCAATAATGGAGCAATAATCTTTTGCGTTTTACAAATTGCCTCAAAAATCAGTAATGTGCCTGCGGTAAATTTGACATATTCATGCGAAAAACCTGAAAGTGGTAGTAAACCCTCCTATCATTTTCAGCCAAGGAAGCTGCCATCTTGGCCTCTGTTTAATCTACAACATGAAGCTGCACATGTGATCAGCTATGACACCAGCCATTGGATGGTTTGACAGTTTGGTTTAGAGCACAACCAATGGGAGTGTTACATTTCCGGCACATGCCGGAAATGTGACTGGTTTTTAACCTGTTAAATGCATGGGTTTACTACCGCTTGAAGGGAATTGAAAACCTGGTTTGCAGTTATATAATATAGCCGATAATGCATAGTGATGAAATCTTAACATGTTTTGCTTTAATAAATTGGCCTATGGTTTGCGGTATTTCCTGACATAAAACCTTTTTCCCTCCCATCATAGGTATTGGAGATGTTACTAAAGCTCCTTTTTACAAGTGCTAATAAGATACAAAACACTTGCAAAATTCTGGAAATTCCATGCACAAGCGATGGCACGTGGCTGCCATTTTAAGTGGTGCAAATAGACACTTGGGGGGATTTAGTAATACTGGAGAGTGTAAAATCTGGTGCACCTCTGCATAGAAACCAATCAGTTTCCAGTTTTCTTTTTGTCAAAGCTTTATTGAAGAAGCTGAAGTTAGAAGCCGATTGGCTACCATGCACAGCTGCATCAGAACCTGAGTGCTCCAGTTTTAGTAAATCTACCCCTTGGTGTACATTGGGACTTTATCTCTATTATGTATAGAGCAGCTATTTTCAACCAGGATTGTGGTGAACAATAGGATTTTTCCCGGAGTTACCAAGGGTCCCTTGATTAATGAATAATTTTTGACTTTTGAATAAGTCACCATAGACACCAATGATCCTTTAAAGTGTTACTAAACCCAGGACCCTGCATTCACTATATCTGGTCTCCCACAGTACACAGAACATGGAAATGCAATCATTTTTGTAAATATAAACTGAAAAATACCTTTTCTCATTAGCAGTATATTGAAGTCTTGCGACTTCTATTAGTGTCTGCTTAAAGCTTGTAGGAGGACTATGAGGCTGACTCTGTCTGGACAGTGCTGATTGGCCCTGTGCTGATCACATGCACCCTCCCAAGAAAAAAAACACTAGCAATACACACCAAACTGAGCATGTGTAGAGAGCCCACAAGGCTCTGTTCTATCAGGAGATGGATTGGGGACAGTGGAAGAAGGAGAGAATCAAAGAAGACAGGATCAAAAAGCATTTTTTACACAATGTGCAGGATTAACCCCTTAGGTTCCACAGTGAATATAACAAGCATGTTTTACTGCATATACAGACTGATTTTACTTTTGTGGGTTTAGTAACACCTTATGATATCTGTTAGCCCAGGTTCACATTGATGGCAGGTTTGAAATAGTAGTTCAGCTGAACTCGCACGATTTCAAACCGGCATTTCAGTCTGACTTTGGGGGGGCGATTTGACAGACATCTGCGCAGTTTCATGCACGGATGTCTATTCAAATTGCACCTAAAGTTGCCAAAAGTAGTACAGGAACTACTTTCGGGAGTCGGTGCCGTTGCTGGTAATAGCCGGCGATTTGACACGTCAAAACCCATGGGCTAAGGGGGAGTTCTTCCCACTGATTACTAATGTAAGGAGCACAGGGGTTGATTTACTAAAACTGGAGAGCTCTGCATAGAAACCAATGAGCTTCCATTGTATTCTTTTTTTGTCTAAGTCTCATTGAACAAGTTGAAGTAAGAAGCTGATTGGCTACAATGCACAGCTTCACCAGATTTAGCATTCTCCAGTTTTAGTAAATTAACCCCACAGTTCCTACAGATTGCCCGTGTAAGAAGGCCCTTCACTTACCACCAATGTAAGGGAGCATTTCAGTGACCACCAAAATAAGCACCTTAACATCGTCCATCAAAGTAAGTGGGCGTTTTTTTTTACTGACCATCAATATGGGAACGCTACCATTTTCACAATCTGCATTTATTTTGGCAATTTTGTTCCATTATTAAAAGAGAAGTATGGGATATTTTTTTTTTTTTTGCAGATTCATACTTACCTAGGTGGATGCATCATCAATCCGATGCTGCATCTGTCCCCTACCGGCTCTTACACTGACAAGAGAGCAATCAAACACCGTCGATCACTCGGTTTTCAAGGCTCCCTGAGCAGAGAGCTGGTGATTGTCAGTCACCGGCTCTCTGCTCTGCCCCTCTACCCCCCCCCCCCCGCTGGGCTGTGGAGGGGGGGGGGGGAGACCTTCCGGCTCAGGCTCTTAGCGGCTCACTGTGAGGCTGAGCCAGGTGTTGGTCCAGGCATGTGGGTGGATCCCGACTCCATTGTCACGATCTAGCCCGAGCCTGGACCGGCTCTGTGACGTCAGCAGACAACGGACTTCAGCGCGCTGTCTGCTGAAAATGAGTCACGGGAGTACACAACAAACTGCACTGCGATCAACAGGATAAGTACAGCCAAACAAGCTTTGACTGTACTTCTCCTTTAACCACTTGCCGACCATCAACTGCAGGTTGACGGCGACAAGATGGCTCTGCTAGGCAAACGGCCATCATACGACGGCGGCTGCCAGATCGAGCACTGTAAGCACGCGCCGCCGGAGGCGCGCTCGCACGCTCACTGTGTTCCAGGGGGGCCAGGGAGCGGGTGCAGCGGACTTGATCGCCGCCGGCTACCCGCGATGCCCCCCCGGAGTGAAAGAACGGAGGTCCGTGTATGTAAACACGGATCTCCGTTCTGTGAGGGGGGGGGGAAGGACTGTGATCACAGCCTTCCTCTATATGGAAGCTGTGATCACTCCCCTCCCCCTGCCAGTCAAACACTAAGACAGTTAGAACACGCCCAGGGAGCACAGTTAACCCTTACAGCGCCCCCTGCAGGTTAACCCATTCTCTGCCAATGGCATTTACACAGTAATCAGTGCATTTTTATAGCACTGATCACTGTATAAATGCCAATTGTCCCAAAAAAGTGTCAAAATGGTCTGACATGTCCGCTGCAATATCGCAGTACCGCTAAAAATTGCAGATCGCCGCCATTACTAGTAAAAAAAATAAAATAAAATAAAAACCCCAGAAATGAATTCTCATTATCCGTAAATGCGGCAACTTTTGCGCAAACCAATCAATAAACGCCAATTGCGATTTTTTTTTTTATCACAAATATGAGGAAGAATATAAATCGGCCAAAACCGTTGAAAAAAATGTTTTTTTATATTTTTTTTTTGGATTTGTATTTTAGCAAAAAGTAAGAAATTTGTTTTTTTTTTTTTTGCAAAATTGTCGCTCTTCTTTTGTTTATAGCGGCGATCAGAAATGACGCAGCGGTGATCAAATACCACCAAAAGAAAGCTCTATTTGTGGGAAAAAAAGGACGCAAATTTTGTTTGGGTACAACGTTGCATGACCGCGCAATTGTCCGTTAAAGCGACGCAGTGCCGAATCCCAAAAAGGGTTCTGGTCCTAAAGTGTGAAATCCTTCCGGGGCTGAAGTGGTTAAATTAGAAATAATGTTATACAGTGGAACCTTGGATTATGAGCATAATCCGTTCCAGTAGAGAATGCTTGTAATCCAGATCACTCTTATATATATCAAAGCAAGTTTCCAAATAGGAAACAATGGAAACTCAGTTAATTCGTTCCACAGTCACTTCTTGTCAATGCAGTACTGTATGTGGCCAGAGGTCTGGGGGCGCTGGTGTATGCAATACCATATGTGGCAAAAGGTGTGGTGGCGCTGGTGAGCCTCGGAAACGGTCAGAAATGCTCGGGAACTGTTTACACTTTCGGTATTTCCAAGGGTCTCCGAGGCTCACCAGTGCCCCCACACATCTGGCCACATGCGGTATTGCATGCACAGTGGCTTAATCCTGCTCGTTTTATGAGATAGCAACTACAAGTCCCATGGGGCATTGCAAGGCTGACAGTTACAAGCATGACTCCCACAGGCAGAGGCATGATGGGATTTGTAGTTTTCTCAACAGCTGGAGGGCTGCCAGTTTGAGACCCAGACTTGTTGAGTCCTCGCAGAGCCGAAAAATGCCCTCCGAATGGCTCCCTTTACATACATAATATCATTACCTGTGTGAATGTAAATAGAAAATGTTCTGCATGAAAGTAACTAGTATTTTAAGGGTACTGGTGACATTAGGCATTACCTTGTTAATTGTATAAGGAAGGATTGGAATAATCAAGCAGCGGTGCAGTCACCCACAATCTTTATAACCCCGGTTTTCACACTGTTGTATGGCTGCCAGAGAGAAGGTTAATGATGTGTTCAAGCCAAAAATCTCTGAAACTTGATTACTCGTACATAAAGCATTGCTTCAACTAATTGCACCTCAATTAATCTTTTTTTTCTCTTTTCCTGATTGAACAAACGTGTACTTTTAAATCCCCGCTAATGTTCAGTGCAGTGATGGATCAGAACTCACCGCTATTGGTGTTCTTTTGGGCAGCAAATTGTAGTCACATTATTTGTAAGTTCCCCGCAAGATGTGATGTAGTACAAAGAATAAAAACATACAAAATGCAGCACTTTGATTAATAAACTAAAAGTCCATTTCTCTTTGGAGAAATCACAGCTTGATAGGGTGATCAGGAACAGAGATCCCATTAGAAACCGCCACCATCAGCACACACAGCCTCTTACCGACTACAGTTGACCACCCTATTACAGAGGGTCAAACACACGCATATGTAATCTCCAGGCGGCTCCAGAAACAATCCCCTTCCTCCACTACCCCATCAAGTATGGTTCCTTCCAGATCCTAATGGTCATGCCAGAGGTGTCTCTCCAACAAGCACCCGAGGTACTCAATGTATATCTCTCCCGGGACCCTCCAGACAGCAATACAAAGAATGTGTGAGGTCACTTATAGCTCCGTCACACAAGTGAAAAAATGTGTGGATACTTCCCTTCCTTCGCTGCCTATTGTAAGCACTCTTATACAAGCTAGAATTTCTGAGTCCATCATGAGTGCTGCAGGGGCCGATACAAACACTAAAAGTGGAGAGTGCAAAATCTGGGGCAGCTCTGCATGGTAGCCAATCAGCTTCTAACTTCAGCTTGTTCAATTAAGCTTTGACAAAACCTGGAAGCTGATTTTTGCTGAGTTGCAGCAGATTTTGCAATGTCCAGTGTAAGGCTGGACATACATTATACAATTTTCTGGTACAATTTTCCTTTAGATTTACCAAAATCATATGATGAGGTCAAAACGAAACACTTTCAATTTGTATGCAATCAGACAGGTCATTGCACTACATAGTTGAAGGTAAATCTAAAGGAAATTGAACAAGAAAATTGTATAATGTATGGCCACCCTTAGTAAGTCAACCCCATTATGAATCCAAATGATCTTTGCTCTATAACAGCCACCAACAATAATCATATGTAAAATCCAGCAGGCTGGTTGTACCCAACCTGCCCGTACATGGTTTGAATCTCGACCGGTTCCTGCAGAACCAGCCATGATTTGAACTGTCTATGGCGGCTTAAAAATCGCTGTCCTGCATTATCCCATGATGCATCTCTACTTCCTGTTACTGTGTGAAACCATGGCTGGCACGACAATGTCAGATCAGATTGTTTAAAGTTGATCAACAGGAGTGTAGCTGGCTTCCAATTTTCCAATAAATGCTGGGAAGATGGCACCAATTGGTGGGCAATCAGGGTGATTAAGATTACCCCACAGAGACCTTAGTTAACACTTCACATGCTTTCGTCTTATACCAGAAACCATGTCTAAAATAACCTTTTTATATGTAGAGACCAGATGGACGGAAACATGTGGAAGGAACCCGTAAGAGCATTGAAGCCGTTGTGGCCCGCCTTGAGAAACAGAATGGAGTTGGACAGAGTCACAGCTCTGGCTGCGATGAGACAATCATGGACCCCTGTCACATGACGGCACACATGGACAGACTGGATGAAGCTCTGGTCCCTCGAGTCCTGTATGAGGAATTGCTGAGGAGTTACCAGCAGCAGCAAGTGGAAATGAGACACATACAGCATGAGCTGGAAAGGACTCGGAGGCAGCTGGTTCAGCAGGCAAAAAAGCTGAAAGATTATGGGACTTTAGTGACGGAGGTCAAGGAGCTACGAGTTCTGAACAGGAGACTCCAGGATGTGCTACTGCTTAGACTGGGCAGTGGTAAGTCATTGAACTGAGCTGTTTCTAAGGCATTGTTTTTGCTTGTCTGACTTGTTCTATTTAGATTGTATTAAATTAAATCGCCTAGCCCTTACAATCGAATGTGTGTCCTCCACACAAAACTCATTCCGTTTCATGTCAGTTTGGTTAAAGTCTAACCAAAACCTTTTTTGTTTTGGTATTGGATATAGAGGACAAAAAATAGAACTTCTTCCAGAACTTTATTGTTGTCTTTGTCTTCCTTGTGGACATTTTTACCTTATTGTCCCAGGTGGCACCAGGCATTTGGACAAGTATTGAAAGGACATCTCACCAATACAAACCTGCAGGTTCACTGTCTTTGATCTTCTTGGGTTGTTATTGGTTGAATAGATGGACTTGTGTCTTTTTTCAATCCGGCTAACTATGTAACTATGTCCCTTCAATTTTTGTTCCATGTGGCACCAGTCACAAGAACAGGAAGACATCTTCTGAACATGGACACCAATAGTACCTGACAGAGGTTCTGACCCTTCCTTACTTTATCCAAAACTGAAGAAAACAATTGGACTAGAATTCAGCTTTAAACATATATAAACTATGGGGAGTGAGGGTGTAGTAGAAGCAGAGGAAAGGAGAATTAGCCATCAGTCTATAACATAAGCAAACTCAAAGTACATTATCTGTTCTTGCTACGTGGATGTAACAAAGCTACAAACAGAAAAAAAGTACTAAATCACATTTGGGACTGATTTTACCATTGTATTCATTATTTTTATAGTAGTAGTTATTTGACGTTCTATTGTATCCAGCTATGCTACATATTTGTAAAAAAAAACGTATAGCCAAAACTGGGCCAAGTATGGGAAAGATCCCAATATGGGAAGGATCCCTGATTGACATCTGGCTCCATCTTTCAGGGTGCAGCTGAGAGCTGTAGCCAGCCACAACCCCTCCACCCCCAATAGCTTGGTGCCTAGGGTTGCCACCTCATCCCTTTAAACCCGAACACATATGAATTACACAGGTTGTTCTCAGGCTAATTTAATGCAGATAAGGCACCAAGTGAGTTTAATTACCACCTTAATCAGCCACAGAACCTGTGTAATTAATATGTGTTCGGTTTTAAAGGGTTGAGGTGGCAACCCTATTGGTGCCCCAGTGAGTGCTGAAGGAGAACCGCAGGGACTGACAGTCTCTGATTGCTGTGTGAGCAGTGGTCATGTTATTTGTCTTAAATCTGGCATGGGACTGCTGTAGCCTCTCCTTTAAAGACTTCTCCTTAAATCCATGCACAGGTATTTTTACATTTTGTAGATCATTAAAGCTATCATTTTTTAAAATAATTCAGGAGCGCTCTATAAGCTCTGCCGGATGCTGCTGATATGTACAGCAGGAGCAGCACTTCCAGCTCCCCACTGCATTGGAATGGTGTCTGATGGGCACCAGTTCAGGTATTGTGCCTCCACCCTCTAACCAGGGGTCTCCAAACTATGGTCCTCCAGTTGTTCAAGATCTACAATTCCCATCATGCCTGGTCATGTCTGTGAATATCAGAGTTTTACAATGCCTCGTGAAACGTGTAGTTCCGCAACAACTGGAGGGCTGTAGTTTGGAGATCCCTGTTCAATGCCATTCACACAACATGATCACTGTACTTTGCTTTGTGAATGGGAAGTGTGGCTTCCACTGTACATACTGGTATCTGCAGAGCTCACTTGCAAGCAGGCTCTGTTTGTCCATAGACACACAGTGGGACTCGGCCCTGCCCCTCCTCCCTCCTCACTGGCTGTGATTGACAGCAGCAGCAGCCAATGGCTCCCACTGCTGTCTCTGAGCCTGTAAGGAGGGGGAGAACCAAGAGAGCTGCTCTTGTGCACATCACTGGATCAAGATCAGACTCAGGTAAGTTTTTAGAAGGGGCTGGGAAGGGGGAGCTGCATGAGGAAGGTTTTTTGGTTCTGAGAATCTATTAAGGTGTCACGGTCCTGGTGGTGGAGTCTGTCTTGTGCAGGGAACAACCGCTCTTGCACACCCGATTCAGGGACCCCTGGTAGAGCAGACAGGAAGTCCACGAATGCGGGATGACATGAGGGCTGGATGGTCACTGGTGATGGTGTGATGATCCAGATGGTCGTGCAGATCAGAGGGATGGTCATGCAGGATGGGTCGGCAACAGGCAGGCTGTGCGGTATAGATGGGTTAGGCAGAAGAGTGGTCAAGTTCAAGCAAGGGTCATGATCAGGCTGGCAGCAGAAGTACAAGAGGATGAGACAATCGGATGGTCATGGAAAGCCGGGGTCAGTGCAGGCAGCAGATCAGCAGGTTGGGTCGGGCTGGGTCAAACAGGAAACCGATAGTCACACAGGAACAGAGGTTTGATCTGGGGCTCACAGGTCACAGATGCTGTAGAACGGACAGCGCTTGCTGCTGGGTCCTGCAGATTCAAATAGGGCCGTTTGGCGCTGTTACCACCGCGCACACCACCTCGGAAACAGCAAGGGGGCACCCGGACTGAGTATTTTTCCTAACATAAGGTAAAAAACCTTCAGCGTCTTCAAACACCACTATAATTCCAAACTCCTCAATAGCTTTACCTTCTTTTTGCTGTGATGGTTACATGTATATGGAACAGTAGCCATTCCCTAATGCAGAACTCAAAAAGATAAATCATAATCTTGGGTTCTCAGGTTTATGCCCCATATATATGTCCAACATTATTGCTATAGCTCCCCTCCTGTCCTCTACAGTACCCTAGTTTTGGTATTGATACCCATCTGATGATGTGTGACTGAAGATATAGAACAGTGGTCTCCAAACTGCGGCCCGGGCCAGATGTGGCACTTTGCTTGCCCTTATCTGGCTCTTGGGGCACTGGTCCATCAACTGACATGATGGGATACTATTCCTCCCACTGACACCATCAATGGCCTTATTCTTCTAATTGGTACCAACAATGTGATTTTCTTCCACCCAATATAACCAATGACTGGACATTGTTTATGTTGACTGATGCAGGGGCATTTTCTACTCCCAATAGCCTGAAGGACAGTAAACTGGCCCTTTGCTTAGAAAGTTTGGAGGCCCCTGGTATAGAAGAGAGTTGCTGAAGTTCTCTTTTGGTCTCCATCCCTATCCCCTGCGTGCACACCCAGGAGGCCATCTGTGTACCCTTCCCCTTAGCAAGCTGTCAGAGTTTTCAATGTGACAAAGCTTTGCAATGAACTATACTTTGATTGACCCACACATTCGTTCCTCATTCTCTCAATTGAAAGCTGGCAGAACGCATCACAGTCTGAATTATGAACTATACAGCCAGGCATGTAGGGGTTCCTTTCAATCATTATCTCCTATAATTAACAAAATGCTGTTTAGCGTAGTCCAGGTAGATTGAGTTTAGTGATCAGTTAGATGTGGTCATGCCTTCATGCAATTTTTGTTTTCCTCATTTTAAAAGGAACTGGCGCTTCATTCATCCGCGCACACAAGGTGAATAGTGGCGGAGAAGTTTTCCACTTTGTTGCGGAAAGTTCTTTGTTCTGAGTGAGATTTTCTTCTGGCTGTTTCTTAAATCTCGGCTAAGTCTTTCCGTTGTGCCCTCTCTGCTCTCTTCTGAACATTAATCACGTTAGGCATTTAAATGCGAGCTGATTTATCTACATCATAAGAACCTTAAACCATTTTAGTGCCCCCTCTTTGCACAATTTATTCCTCTCATTTTGAGCACAGAACTCCAACTGCAACCGGTAATCTATAAACTGACATCAGGCCCTGCCGGCTACCCACAAATCTAACAGATCTCAGTGTGCTGTCAGCGGCCTCATGCCTGTATAACCTGGAAATCCTGCTGACCGCAGTACATTGCTGACCCCCTCGCTCCACAGCACAAGTGCTGCTTTACATTATTCAGAGTTTATGTGCCGCTTATATTGTGGAATCCACTGCTCAGAACGGTCAATCCCTGTTAAATCTCTGATCTGTAAGTCCTCTTGTATCTACCAAATGGCTTAAAATGATTGTAAAGTCTCGTTTAAAAAAAAAAAATAACAAACATGTTATATTTACCGCCTCTGTGCAGTTGGATTTGCACAGAGCAGCCCAAATCCTAATCTTCTCGGGTCCCTCTTCTGGCCCCTCCCTTCTATCGAGTGCCCCCTCAGCCAGCAGCGCTCTATGGGGGCACCCACGCCGACTCACAGTTCCGTGTATCCATTCAGACACAGAGCCCTGACCTTTCCACCCCCTCTCTTCCCTGATTGGCTCACTGACTTTGATTGACAGCTGTGGGAGCCAATGACAAAGGCTGTGTCTCAGCCAATCAGAAGGAGTGTCCCGGACGGCTAAGACATTCATGGACATCGCTGGAGATAGAAGGGGCTCAGGTAAGTAATTAGGGGGTGCTGGGGAGGCTGCTACACACAGAGGGTTTTTTATCTTAATGCACAGCCCCAGACTCCTTTTCGAATGGGATGTGAAATGATGTGTCTCAAAGCAGAGAAAACGGGCAAAAGAGAAAAAATCTCATTACGCAGCGTTACTGACTTGAATAAATGTATTAACCACTTGCCGACCGCCGATCGGCATATGACGGCGGCAAAGTGGCACGTTCCCGCAAATCGCCGTCATACGACGGCGGCTGCGGGAACGAGTTTAGTGAGCTCACTGTGTCCAGGGGGGGCCAGGGAGCGGGTGCGGCGGCTTCGATTGCCGCCGGCCACCCGCGATGCCCCCCCCGGAGCGAGTGAGCGGAGGTCCGTGTATGTAAGCACGGACCTCCGCTCTGTGTGAAGGGGAAGGGCTGTGATCACAGCCTTCCTTTACGTGAGCAAGCCCCACACAGTTAGAACACGCCCAGGGAACATAGTTAACCCTTAGAGCGCCCCCTGCAGGTTAACCCCTTCACTGCCAATGGCATTTACACAGTAATCAGTGCATTTCTATAGCACTGATCGCTGTATAAATGCCAATGGTCCCAAAAAAGTGTCAAAATGGTCCGACATGTCCGCTGAAATATCGCAGTACCGCAAAAAATCGCAGATCGCCGCCATTATTAGTAAAAAAAAATAAAAAAATAAAAAACCCAAAAATGAATTCTCATCATCCGTAAACGCGACCACTTTTGCGCAAACCAATCAATAAACGCCGATTGCGATTTTTTTTATCGCAAATATGAGGAAGAATATAAATCGGCCAAAAACGGTGAAAAAAAATGTTTTTTTATATTTTTTTTTTTGGATTTGTATTTTAGGAAAAAGTAAGTAAAAGTAAATTTGTTTTTTTTTGCAAAATTGTCGCTCTTCTTTTGTTTATAGCGGCGATCAGAAATGACGCAGCGGTGATCAAATACCACCAAAAGAAAGCTCTATTTGTGGGAAAAAAAGGACGCAAATTTTGTTTGGTTACAACGTCGCACGACCGCGCAATTGTCAGTTAAAGCGACGCAGCGCCGAATCGCAAAAAGGGCTCCGGTCCTAAAGCTGGAAATCCTTCCGGGGCTGAAGTGGTTAAAAACGACCCAAAATACTCACACAGTATCTCTTAAAAACGAGCATTTAAACACAAGATAGACATCCACGTTTCCAACCAAAAAGATGGCTGACCTTCCAGAATTCCTCGTCATGAGACCCGACTCCTCCCTCTGAGTTTCGTCACATAAATGACGTCATCAGGGGCGTGGTCACGCGTGAGAAGGTCTTGATTAAATACCCTATTAAATACCCTATTGGGCGGAAGTAGGAGATATGAATTTCCTGTGTGCCAAACCAATCAACAGACTGGGAACATCAGAGGCAACCTCTGTGAAATTATACGATGAAACACAGGTGTGAATGTCACTGAAAGTGCTGCGTGTACAGCTGCTCAACGCCCCATGAGCGCAACCACAGCAGCTAACAATGTGGTCATTTGACATCAAAAACGAAAAAAATTGTACTCTTTAGCCTTTTTTTCCCACAAGCTTGGTAAATTGATATATTACTAGGGATTGTCTTGCCTATATAGATCTGCCTGTATAGATTTGTTACCATAGGGTGTTTGCTTTTACATCAGTGAACCAGAAAGTCATTTTTTTTATATACCTCTCAGGTTTTATTTAACCACTTAAGGACCGGAAGGATTTCCAGCTTTAGGACCGGAGCCCTTTTTGCGATTCGGCGCTGCGTCGCTTTAACTGACAATTGCGCGGTCGTGCGGCGAAAGCAAACCCATGTTGCGGCGTGCTGGCGCGTTAACAGTCAATTTCGCTGCGTCGCGGCTTAGCGTTTTTCCCGAGGCCAGGATTTCGACCTTTAGGAAGGCCAGGAATTCACCAATTTATTTTGGACTCTCCATATATTTTTTTTACTGAAAGACCAAGTGACTACATTTTCGTTTGTGGGATACCATTGTTTAGATATGTCCGTCTAGATATATCCGTTCTGTTAGGGATCATTATATAGTTAAATGGTTCGAACACCCTTTTTTTCCGATTTCTCATGTTAAAAAAAGCAAAAACTACAGTTTACTGGTGTAACAATCGACGACACCAACGCGAGTACC
>BLSH010101079.1:1471316-1486359 GCA_018402905.1 Glandirana rugosa | reverse complement strand
CCCCCCCCCCCCCGTCAGGAGAGCAGCCGATCGGCTCTCCGCTGCTCAGGTCTGCAGACCTGAGCAGAGGAAAAGCCGATAAACGGCTCTTCCTATTTACACTGTGATCAGCCGTGATTGGTCACGGCTGATCACATGGTAAAAGGCTTCGGATCGAAGCCTTTTACCTCGGTCAGTAATGCGGTGGGTCAGACTGGCCCACGGCACCACCGATCGCCGCGATGGGGCGCGTGATCGCGGATTATCCTGAGGACGTCAATAGACGTCCAGTCAGGATAGTGAAACACCCGCCCCGGACGTCATTTGTCAATGCGCCGGGCGGGAAGTGGTTAAATTAATTTCTCACTATGGAGCCCCCCTTTACTTTTTCACAGAGTCCCTCCATCACATTAGTGGTCCCCCCTTTCCATCATAGGGCCCCCACCCTTCTCATCAGAGTCCTTTCTAGACATAAGACTGCCCCCCCGCCCCACAGCACAGAGCACCCCCCATCCAAAAGTCCCCTCTTCGTGTCACCCTGGGGAAGCCCAAACAGCACCCCAGTTAAGAAACGGTGCCTTAAAGCGGTTGTATGCCCACATGAAGAAAAAAAAACCTGTAAGGCAAAGGCATAATGACCTAGTATGTGGTGCATACTAGCTCATTATGAAATACTTGCCTAAAAACGAAGTGCCCGCATTGTCTCCCGGTCACCGCAGAGGGAGCTGGCAGTTTCCCTGTGGTGTTTCTTCCGGGTTCTCGGCTTCGACGATGTGAGTGGCCAGATCCGCAAGACATCCCTCCCACGCATGCGCACGAGAGTCCTCCATTCCAGCAATTTGCGCCGGGCCTTTGCTGGGACTTCACTGGGCATGTGTCCCTGCATGCGAGGTGAATATCTTCTAAATCATATAGGTTTAGGAGACATTCATTTTATTATTAGACTTGCCTTATTATAGGCTTACCTGTAGGTAAAAATCACCAAAGGGGATACAACCGCTTTAAGGAACCTTTTTTGCCGTTTCACATAGCTGCAATGCAGGAACACTGCGAATCCAGTGCGGGCGGATTCCCGCATTGCACCCGACTCGCATGGCAGTTCCAACTGCCATATGTGAACTGCTGGGAGTGTCAATATAATGACACCCCCATTTCAGCTCACATATCTCACTGCGAACTGACAATTCGGACATGAATCAGATGGGTGTGAACACCAAGCAATCTGATTCTGGTGCGGATCAAAAAAAGGTTCTGTGAGTTTGGTCCGAATGCAATGTTAATTCAGCCATACTATCTATATGGCTGAAATCGCATCGCACAGGTATCTCATGTGATTTGCACTGCGGTGCGAATCGCATGCGATCTCACAGAGCGCACGTATGTGAATCGCCACTTGCCGACCAGCGTCTGACGACGACAAAGTGGTTGGATATCGCAAACCGCCACTCGTGCACCCACTGTGTTCCGGGGGGGGGGGGGGCCAGGCCAGGGAGTGGGTAGGGCGGACACGCAGTGAAAGAACGGAGGTCCGTGTAAGTAAACATGGATCTCCATTCTGACAGAGGGGCAAGGGCGGTACATGCTTGTTCAGTTATGTCCGGAAAGATTCCTTTAGGCTGCATTCACACCTGAGCATATTTTTTTCATGCAGTAAGTGTGATTTTGTACAGGTCAAAAGGTCACCAATGTAAAGGAGATAAACGCCTGTAATCTGCCTAAAAAGAAGCTCATGTACTTTTTTGAGCTTCAGGCGTTTTGCTTCAGGTGACAGAACATTCAGATGTGAACAGAGGCCATTATAATGAATGGGATTTGTCTTGTTGGGTGTTTTTAGAGCCGAGGCTTAGAGCAGAAAATGCCTAGATGTGAACAGAGCCTAATGCCCCGTACACACGATCCGAAAATCGGACGACAGATCGTCCGGTTTTTTTTTTGCATGCTAATCTCAGATCGAATCGGATGAGTGTACTAAAGTCACAAATATTCTGGTACGACAGAATAAAATATCGGAAGTGATGTGTTGTAGTGTATTTGTATTGTATTGTCGGACGACAACTGTACTGATTAAATGAAAATCGTACGATCGGGCACCATGCGATCAAAATTTTCATGCTTGTCTGATCGAATATTATCTGATGAACTGTCATGATCGGCTCTCGTAAGCTGTGTACTAATGATCCGATTATCGTACGATCGCATCGTATGCGCTATTTTTTCGTCCGATTTTCGGATCGTGTGTACGGGGCATAAGGCCTTTCAGTAGTGGTTATATTATCACAGGGCTTGACAAAATTCAGGCGACAAGTCGCCATTGCCACCAGAAGTTTAAAGCGGGCGCCCTAATGCTCCCCACACCCTGCCGCCTGCTATGTATCTCAGGCTCCGCTTGCCCATCTACGACAAAGGGAACCGGCCTAGCATGTCCCGCATGGTAGAGGGGAGAGGGAGGAGAGTGGATACACGTCCTCCCCTTCTAGTTGACCCGGACTCTGCTGTCCGTTTACACCTGACTGCTCTCTGATCTCATCCGCCTAGAAGGAACGGGACGGATCCCCTTCCGTCTCTTTTTTTTTTTTTAGCAGACCGGATTGGGTTGGGGATAGGCGGGTATAAACTGAAACAAGTTTGTTTACACCTGCTGGTCCATAGGGGTGAATGGAGGATCCGGTCTGTCTTAAAAATGGACAGGAGGACCTGATTGGACCCTTGGTGTGAAATGGGCCTTTGGTAGATGGTCCATAGAGCAGAGCGGGCTTTGTCCACTCTCTACTTTGCATAAACTGAATGGACATGCACCTATCATCCTCCTGCTCTGCTCTGATCAGCGGACTGATCCCCTGCTGATCATAACAGAGTCCACCCCATGTGAAAGGGACCTGAGGTACACAGTCATAATTTACACAGGAACTTGATGTCAACAAGATCCTACTTAGAAATTGTCCATATGCTGTAGGTATGTGATGTTTCCACTTGCAGGTGCACAGTAAATGGACCCTATTGGCTGCCATCTCACTGCCTACACCAAAGATATGCATTTAGTGGACCTCCAGATGTTGCAAAACTACAAATCCCATGAGGCATAGCAAGACTCTGACAGCCACAAGCATGACACCAGATGCAGAGGCATGATGGGACTTGTAGTTTTGCAACAGTTGGAGGTCCGCTAATTGCATATCCCTGGCCTACACGATGTGTAGAGGGCAGCGCTGCCACCACTGATTACACACTAGTGATGTTTACATCTCCTCTTCATTCATGTGCTGGCGTATGTGCAGAATGATCTTGGCTGATTCTGAATGACCGAAGGACAAGGTCGTTCTGCACACGCCACATAAATGACTTATTTAGATATAACATGAGTAGTGAAGGCAAAGCTGCTGGCTGTGCATTGTTGTACTTTACATTTTGGCCAATAGCGTCCATGTACATTGCATGCATGTAAACCCAAGCATAAAAATTTATATGCGCAGAATATTGAATGAGAACACCGATTTTTCCATGTATTTATAATTTTTTTTTTTACATTGCTTAAGGCCCCTTTCCCATGTATGCGACTTGTCCTGCGATTTGGGACTGCAAAGTCACATGACAAGTTGTTCCCCATTATTTCCAATGAGTACCATTCATATCTGTACAACTTCAAGTCGTGCCGCCTTCAAAGTAGTCTCTGCATTACTTTGGCCCAACTTTGATGCAACTTGAGGTCCATAGACTTCAATGTTAAACCCTCAGTTGCATGCAAATCGCAAATGAATAATATAAATGCGATTTCCGTACTATTTCTGTACGATTTTATAATATGTTTTCATTGTGCCAAAGTTGCAACAAAGTCGTACAGATCCGAAATCACAGTAAAATCGCACCACACAAGTGTGAAAGGAGCCTAAGGCAGCTCATTACTACACTGCCCAGCACGACTGTGTGAATGGCCCCATTGCCTTCTCTGCTATGTCCAGATGCCTAAAGAAACTTTAAACTGTATGCATCTTTATGCAGTGTTTTTAATGCCCATGTAAATAGACCCTAAACTAAAAATAAATGAATAATGCATGAGCCTTAAAACAAGTCCTGACTGACCTCTGTAGCTGTTCTGCCCAGTTTTGGCTTTTAAAATAATTTAAAGTGGAACGTTTGCTTTAAGGACTCCTAGCCCCCTGACATGCCACATTTGGCATGTCATTTTTTTTTTGGGGGGTACCTAGCTTTGACAGGTACCCAGCTCCTGCTTCCACTCGTGCCGCCTAGGTGACTCCTCCTTTCCCCCTCCCTCCCTGCAATCGTCTGGGACGCGTCACAGGTCCCAGAAGATTGCTCGACCATACAGGACGCCGCACAGTATGCACCCGGCTGTGATGCCGCAAGCTATCACAGCCGGGTGCCCACACTAGTGATGCCGGCGCCTGGTAGAGGGGGGGGGGACCCGAGGCTTTGGGCAGCTGGATCGTGGGACAGGTGAGTGTGTTTATTAAAGTGGAAGTAAACTTCCTCTGCAAACTTTTACCTATAGGCCTATAATAAGGCTTACCTATGGGTAGTGAAAATACCTGTACTGTTAAGGAGATATTTACAATGCATGTAGCCAGTGGCATCACTGGCGCATGTGCTCTGAAGGAAACGTCCACAGGTGCCGTTCTTTCCAAGCCTGTGCCGTGAACGGTGGTGCCCGCGCGTGGGAGCGTCATCATCGCGGCCCCGGCCAATCACATCGGGAGCTCATGAACCCGGAAGAAGCTCCGGGAAAGATGTTGGCTGTGACAGCAGTGTGCAGGGACCGCTGCAACAGCTTCGTTCTAAGGTATTTCATAATGAGCTAGTATGCGATGTATACTAGCTCATTATGCCTTTGCCTTGCAGGGTTTTTTTCTTTTTGGTCTTTTTTTGTTTACAACTTCTTTATAAGTCAGCAGCTACACTTTTTGTACCACATACTAGCTCATTATGAAGTACTTACCTCAGAACGAAGCTCTGGCAGGTCCGCCTGGTTCCCGAGGAGGGAGCTGCCATTTTCCCTCCGTGGAGCCGTGAGACGTCACTCCTGCGCATGCGCAAGAGCCCATCTTTACGGCGGACTTTCCGCTGGCCTTCGCTGGGCCATCACTGTGCGTGCGCCTGCTGACATCAGCAACGCTTGCAGTGAGAATATCTCCTAAACCGTACAGGTTTAGGAGATCTTCTTTTTACCTACAGGTAAGCTTTATTATAATCTTACATGTAGGTAAAAATGACTTTTTAGGGATACAATCGCTTTAAAGCGATAGCAAACTGCTTCATTAAAATAAAAATAAGTGGGCCCCTGGGCGGTTTAAGCCATAATGTGCTAGTATGCTGCATACTAGCACATTATGACAGGCTTACCTTTAAACACAGCCCTCCAACGTCTCTGCTGTTGCTGCAGCACTGCACTCTGGATTGATGGCACGCTCATTCAGAGTGCAGTGCGCATGCGCCGGTGACATCATCGGCTTCTTCAACCGTGAGTATCTCTTAAACAGTGCAAGTTTAGGAGATATTCATTGTACCTACAGATAATCCTTATTTACAGGCTTACCTGTAGGAAGAAGTTAAAAAAACAACATTTACTAGTACTTTAATCTAAAGGGTGGGATTTTATTTCACTTGGCATTTTTAATTCATTCGCCAGAAACTTCAGAATGGAGGAAGGACGTGCCACTGTTGTTAATAGATTATGGTGGGTGGACCCCCTGCATGTTAGAGCCCCGTAATTATTGGGATGCTACATTCCCTTAGCTGTCACTTTGAATGCTATAGATCAGCCTTTTCAACACAGAGGAACCCTTTCCAGTCTCGGGGAACCCCGGCTAAAAATGACCATATCTACAACTCATGATACATTCGTGTGATGGTCAATGGGAAGAATGCTCCCTATACTTGTGGTCATTGGGAAGAATTACCCCCTTACAGATGGCTAAAAAGATCAATGATGTCATTGGGAATTTATCTGAGAGGTAGAAATTGACCATTGCTCAAGCAACCCCTAGCAACCTCTGGAGGAACCCTAGGGTTCCATGGAACCCTGGTTGAGAAACCCTGCTGTAGATATTAGTAGAGTATAGTAGATCAGGTTTCTGCGCTTATTGTAGTGCGTGAATTGGCTTTGTCACATTGCAAAGCCATATTTGATGATGTAAAGCTGGAAGAGATGAGAATAAAAACATTCCTTTCACTCTTCTCGTTATCATCAAGGAAGCCAGCTCAAGGAGACATTCCTCGAGAACATACCGGCTTTCAGTCCATAAAGAACTGGGAGATATTGGTTTGAAATGAGAACCTATTAAGTTGAATATCGAAGCAAATAACACTTTTATCTTCTTACCTTGCACTGGGAGAAGTTGTATTAATATACAAATGATAATACTATCCAAGGCCTCGTGCATGGGTGGCTTGTGCATGACTGAGGATGCTATTGTATGTGCAAAGGAAACATTATGCTATTATAAAACAAACAAGCAAATATACTTATATGTCATGACCACAGTAAAAAGGTATTTTTTTTTTTGCAAACTGTTCAAGTGCTATAGGTGTATTATAAAATGTATAATGCACATGTAAAATGAAATCTGCTTATCAAAGGTACACATTTTTGCAAGCAATAATAATACCGTAAACTGCAACTTTACACCATGAAAATGTGCCTGCGCCTGCCCATAGCTCCCAACTGTCTCTGATTTCAAGGGACTGTCCCTGATTCGGAACAAAGTCCCTCTGTCCCTCCTTCCTCCTCATTTGTCCCTCATTGTGCTCTGATCTATATAGTTGTATATAAAATGCACTTTTTATCTTTCAATAAGTATTCCCAGTGCTAAACCTTTCATCCAATTTCTAAATTGCTGCATTTGTAAACCAAAAGCCAGTATAAAGGAATAGTAGTGGAAAAAAAAAAAAAAAAACACTTGCAGGTTTAACCACTTTCCGACCGCCCGCCGCAGAGTGGCGGCGACAAAGTGGCTCGTTATCGCAAACCGCCATCACCTGACGGCGTCCGCAATAACTAGTATTGTGAGCCTGCGCCACCGGAGGCACACTCACTTTGTTCCGGGGGGCCAGGGAGCGGGTACAGCGGACTCAATCTCCGCCGGTTACCCGCAATGCCCCCCCCCTGCAGTGAAGGAACGGAGGTCCGTGTATATAAACACGGATCTCCGTTCTGTTAGAGGGGGAAGGGCTGTGATCACAGGCTTCCTGTATATGAGAGCCATGATCACTCCCTTCCCCCAGCCAGCCCAGCCCCATACAGTTAGAACACACTGAGGGAACACAGTTAACCCTTAGAGCGACCCCTCCAGGTTAACCCCTTCACTGCCAATGGCATTTACACAGTAATCAGTGCATTTTTATAGCACTGATCGCTGTATAAATGCCAATGGTCCCAAAAAAGTGTCAAAATGGTCCGACATGCCCGCCGCAATATCGCAGTACCGCTAAAAATCGCATATCGCTGCCATTACTAGTAAAAAATTTAAAAAATAAAAACCCCAGAAATTCATTCTCATCATTCGTAAATGCGGCAACTTTTGTGCAAACCAATTAATAAACGCCGATTGCGATTTTTTTTTTTTTTTTTTTATACCAGAAATAAGAGGCAGAATATAAATCGGCCAAAACAGATGAAAAAAAAATGTTTTTTTATAATTTTTTTTGGATTTGTATTTTAGCAAAAAGTAAGAAAAATGTATTTCTTTATTTTTTTTGCAAAATTGTCGCTTTTTTGAATATAGCGGTGATCAGAAATGACGTAGAGGGGATCAAATACCACCAAAGGAAAGCTCTATTTGTGGGGAAAAAAAGGAGCAAATTTTGTTTGGGTACAGCGTCGCTCGACCGCGCAAATGTCAGTTAAATCGATGCAGTGCCAAATCGCAAAAAGTGCTCTAGTCCTAAAGTGGGAAATCCTTCCGGGGCTGAAGTGGTTAACTAATCATTTTTTTGTATAATTGTCCTTTAAGGGGGCGTGGCAGGGGGTGTGTCCTATGCCTACATACTTTTGCTAATAGGTGTCCCTCATTCCCATCTCAGAAAGTTGGGAGGTGTGTCTGCCCTCCATTACTTGTGCTGTGTGACCGCTCACCTTACACATGGCACCTGTTCTGTAAAGGGAGCAGAGCCGTTTCTCCTGACCTACCTATGTCATGCTGAGCAAGAGGGGTGACTTACATAGAAGTGTAACTCATTTATTAGGCCTCGTTCACATGAGCCTATTACAAATACACCCGTGTGTGGGGCCGTGTTTAAATAGGAGTTCCAGCCGGTACAAAAAACTAATTAAAAGTCAGCAGCTACAAATACTGTAGCTGCTGACTTTTAATATAAGGACACTTACCTGTCCAGGTATCCCTCAATGTCAGCACCCCTAGGCAATCCATCCATCGGCTCCGGGCACAGACACTGGCATCTTTACTAAGGGAAACAGGAAGTGAAGCCTTTTACAGCCAGTTTTCTACTGCACATGTGCGAGGCACGCTGCGCTTGCTGAGAACCTGTGTCTCCCAGAAGGCAGCGGGGGGGAGGAAGAGGGGCCGGAAATTTCTCAGATCTCCGCACGATTGCGGCAATCTTACCCGGAAATGGGAGCGGGTACCTGGTTTTGGCAGGTAACCGCCCCCCCGAAAGGTGCCAAACGTGCTGGGGGGGGTGTGGCAAACAAGCGGAGCTTGCCCTTTTTGGGTGGAGCTCCGCTTTTAACCGATTTCCCATTCATGTTAAATTGGGAGCACCCTAAACACCTGTGCATCCCTGTATGTCTAAACATGGCCTTTGCACAGGTGTACACTGTAGTACGCCCATGTGAATGAGGCCCAGTTCACTTAGGCTGGGTTCACATATGAACCGCATGCGGCTCACAGCAGGGGTCCGGTGCGTCCTGGTTCACCATTTCAGGTCCGATTTCAGCCTGAATTTTGGGCTGAATTCGGACCTGAAACGGACCAAAAGTTGCACAGCGTTTTTGTGAAAAGCGCACCGGACCCGCTGCGTAGATATGTGAACTGGCTCCATAGAGAGCCGGTCAAAATCTCCTGCTATTGCAAATTGGATGCGGGGAACCCGCAACCAATTCGCAATGGTGTGAACTCAGCCTTAGATATTTTATGATGCAATTTTGCTTTATTTTCTTTCGCCCTCAGAGCAAAGGGGAGAACTGAGCGATCAGTGGCGTTTGATCACTCAATTCTCAGTGTACAGGAGGCAGATGTAGCTTCAGATCGAATCTGCACCCACCTAGGTGAGTCTATATTTTTTTGTATTATTTAACCACTTCAGCCCCTGAAGGATTTGCCCCTTTAATGACCAGGCCATTTTTTGTGATACGGCACTGCGTTGCTTTATCTGACAATTGCGCGGTCATGTGACGTTTTACCCAAACAAAATTGACGTCCTTTTTTCCCCACAAATAGAGCTTTCTTTTTCTTTTGGTGGTATTTGATCATCTCTGTGCTTTTTATTTTTTTATAAACAAACATAGAGTGACAATTTTGAAAAAAGAACATTTTATTTTTGAATTTTTGCTATAATACATATCCAAAAAAATTATAAAAAACACATTTATTCATCAGTTTAGGCTGGCATATATTCTTCTACATATTTTTGGTAAAAAAAAAAAACACAGGCATATATTGATTGGTTTGCGCAAAAGTTATCACGTCTGCAAACTATGGACTTTTAATTTTTTATTGTTTTTACTAGTAATGACGGCGATCTGCGATTTTAGCGAGCCTACGACATTGCGGCGGACAAATCTGACCCCAAATTACACTTTTTGGGGACCCGTGATATTATTACATTGATCAGTGCTATAAAAATGCACTGAGCAATGTAAAAATGACACTGGCAAGGAATGGGTTAACACTAGGGGGAGCTATCAAGGGGTTAAGTGTGTTCCCTGGGTGTGTTCTAACTGTAGGGGGGGGTGGGCTGCCAGGGACATGACAGAGATCACTGTTCCCGATCACTGGAAACAGGAGATCTCTGTCATGTCCCCTGTCAGAACGGGGATTTGTCTTGTTTACATAGGCAGATCTCCGTTTTGCCTCTGTACTAGGAGATTGTGGGTAGTCGGTGGACATCGGTGATTCGCGCAGGAGAGCCGACCTGCCTCTGTATAACGATGACTGCTGGTCGTCAAGTGGTTAAAGAACCCTATATTTCTCTTTTAATACAACCCCAATCCCAAAAAAGTTGGGACACTGTGTAAAATCTACATAAAAACAAAATTCAACTATTTGCAAATCTCATAAACCCATATTTTATTTACAATAGAAAACAGAAAACATATCAGATGTTTAAACTGAGAAAATATACCACTTTAAGGAAAACAAAAAGGTAATTTTGAAATTGATGGCAGCAACATCTCTCAAAAAAGTTGGGACAGGGCAAAACAAAAAGCTGGCAAAGTAAGTTGTAATAACAAGGAAGAGCTGAAAAAACATCTTACAACTAATGAGGTTAATTGGCCACAGGTCACTAATATGAAAAAGAGCATCTTAAAGAGTCCGAGAAGTAAAGATGGGCAGAGGTTCACCAATCTGTGAAAAGCTGCATCTAATAATTGTCAAACATTTTCAGAATCCTGTTCCTCCAAATAAAGTTGCAAAGACTTTAAATATAACATCATGTATAGTACATGATATCATCAAAGATTCCGAGAATCTGGAGAAATCTCTGTGCCCAAGGGGCAAGGCCAAAAGGCAATATTGGATGCCTGTGATCTTCAGGCCTTCAGACAGCACTGCATTAAAAACGGGCATGATTCTGTGATGGACATCACTGCAAGGGGCTCAGGAATAGGTCTTAAAGTGGAGGTCGGCAGCCTGCCGCCGCCGCTCCTTTGAAAATTAAATATCAGCAGCTACACATACAGTAGCTGCTGACTTTTAACTTGAGGACACTTACCTGTCCTAGAGTCCAGCGATGTCGGAACCGCCGCTGCTATTGAGACTAAGGGAACCCGGATGTGTAGCCATTCGGCTTCACGGCCGGGCCCCTACTGCGCGTGCACGAGCCGTCTCTGCACTTTCTCATTGGTGGCGTCGGAATGAGGAGGAGGGAGCCTGACTGCTCACGGCCCTGGGCTCCCGGATGTGTGGAAAAGGACACCTGTCTAAAGACAGGTGTCCTCTTCCCCCTCCCCCCGAAGGGTGCCAAATGTGACACCTGAGGGGGGGAGGAATCCGACCAGAGGAAGTTCCACTTTTGGGATCACTGTCTGTGAACACAGTTTGCTGTTGTGTAAGGTAAAGCTCTACCATGCAAAGAAGAAGCCATATCTGAACATGATCCAGAAACGCCATCTCCTCTGGGCCAAAGCTTCTTTAAAATGGTCTGTTGCAAAGTGGAAAACTGTTCTGTGATCGAACAAATCAAAATTTGACATTCTTTTTGGCAACCATGGAAGCCGACTCCTCCAGACTAAGGAGGAGAGAGACCTTACAGCTTGATATTAGCACTCTGTTCAAAAGCCAGCATTTCTTATGGTATGGGCGGGTAGGGGTGCATTAGTGCATATGGAAGGGGCAGTTTGTACATCTGGAAAGGCACCATCAATGCCGATCTATCCAGCTTTTAAAGCATCCTATGCTCCCATCCAGATGACATCTTTTTCAGGGAAGGCCTTGCATATTTCAGCAGGACAATGCTATACTGCATCTACGACAACAGCATGGCTTTGTAGTAGAACAGTCCGGGTGCTTAACTGGGCTGCCTGCAGTCCAGACCTTTCACCAACTGAAAATATTTGGCACATCTTGAAATGAAAAATACAACAAAGAAGACCCAGAACTGCTGAGCAGTTACAATCCTATATTAGGCAAGAATTGGACAAAATTCTTCTCTCAAAAATCCAGCAACAGGCCTCCTCAGATCCCAGATGTTTACAGAAATGTTAAAATAAGGGATGCTACCCTGCGCTAAACATGGCCCTGACCCAACTTTTTTTTGAAACATGTTGCTGACCTTATTTTTCTTTTTTTTCTTACAATGGTACATTTTCTCAGTTTAAACATTTGAGGCTGGGTTCACACCATCGCCACATGCGGCTCCTAGCAGGGGTTCACCATTTCAGGTCCGATTGCAGCCCAAATTTTTGGCTGAATTCGGACCTGAAATGGACAAAAAGACGCACAGGACCCCTGTGCAAATTTGCACCGGAACCACAGCGGAGATGTGTGAACGGCACCATAGAGATAAAATCTTCTGGTATTACGAATTGGATGCTGGGAGTAATGTGAATCTAGCCTGATATGTTTTCTATATTCTATTGTGAATAAAATCTTGAGATCTGCAAATCATTGCATTCTGTTTTTATTTATGATTTTACACAGCGTCCCAACTCTTTTGGAATTGGGGTTGTACATTTCTAAGGCCTCGCGCACACAGATTTATTATGCGCATAAAATATGCATAGCGTAAAAAATGTGTTTGCTTGCCGCTGGGGGCCGCAGGTGGGGGAAGTACAGCCAGCCATAGAAGTGAATGACTGTATGCCCTTTGTGCTTCTTTGAATTGGGCATCTGTATGTAGCCACGCCTGCGCACGCAGCATAATTTCCCGAGCATGACACTGTAGCAGGCGTGCCCGCCGCACTCTGTAGGAGTGTGGTCGCTGCTCGGGCAGACGCCATCTCTGCCGGCGAGCCGCGATGACCCGGTAGAGAGGAAGAACGGGGAACCGCTGATATAAACACGGCGGTTCCCTGCTCTGTCAGGCGGCATGTAAGAGATCTACTGATCCCTGTCACTGGGATCAGTTAGATCTCTTATGCCCCTGGCAGCCCAGCCCCCTCACAGTTAGAACATGCCTAGGGAACACAGTTATCCCCTAGATCTCCCCCTGCAGGTTAACCCCTTCACTGCCAATGACATTTATACAGTAATCAGTGGACATTTACATTTCTGATCGCTGTATAAATCTCATTGGTCCCAAAAAAGTGTCAAAAATGTCTGACATGTCCGCCCCAATATCAAAGTCCCGATAAAAATCGGAGATCGCCGCCATTACTAGTAAAAAAAAAAATTGTTAAAACGCCAGAAATTAAGTCTCATGGTTTGTAAACGCCACGACTTTTGCACAAACCAATCAATAAACGCTGATTGCGATTTTTTTTTTTTTTACCAAAAATATGAGGAAGAACATAAATCGACCAAAACCGATGAATAAATTAGTTTTTTTGTTTTTTTTTTTTGGATTTGTATTTTAGCAAAAAGTAAGAAATATTGTTTTTTTTTTTTTTTTTTTTTGCAAAATTGCCGCTCTTTTTTTGTTTATAGCGGTGATCAGAAATGACGCAGAGGTGATCAAATACCACCAAAAGTAAGCTCTATTTGTGGGGAAAAAAGGACCCAAATTTTGTTTGGGTACAACGTGGCACGACCGCGCAATTGTCAGTTAAAGCGACGCAGTGCCGAATCGCAAAAAAGTGCTCTGGTCCTACAGTGGGAAATCCTTCCAGGGGTGAAGTGGTTAAAATGCATTATATGTGAATGTGCGGGTAACTGCTAATGCACAGAAGCATTGACTTTACACAAGTACATCGGCATACAGCCATTCACACCTATGGCTGGCTGTACACAGCTGTGTGCAAAATTAGTTTTCTCTATTTTCCATCCTAGGCATAGTTTTAGCTAAATCCATCCATGTGCTTGTAGACTAAAATGTGACAATTTTTTATTCTAAACACACAGACTATACAGCAGGCTGTTCAGGTTTGTTTTCACGTTTGAAGATTTTATTTTTGTTGTCTTTTATATTTTTGCTTTTTATTTTTACATTTCAACAAAGTGGTTTGATCATTTCAAGTGTCAGAAAATACTTCAAATAAAGCCTTTATGCATTTCTTTAAAAGAAAGCAATAGTATCTTTTGAGCACGTTGCACATTTCAAGGTTTTATTGTAACATTTATCTGAAAGTCGTTTTTTGATGTGGCTTTTACATTTTAATTTGTTTGATGTTCCATATTTACAGTGTTTCATACACAGATTTGTAAATTCTCCCTCTAGTGGTAATCTGTTTTGTAATTAGCATCTCTGCATAAAGACTGCTGGGATAAATGTAGTGTGTTCTCTTTAATCAGGTCAGTCCTGACTACAGTTTTGCAGGGAAAGAAGGGCACAAATCACAAAGTTATTGTGCGGTGCTACCAACGGGAATCCGAGCCTGTGCATGTTCTGAGCAAATACAAATGCTTGGATCTACAATCAAGGTATTAAAAACATTACACTGATTGATAGGATAAAGGATATCAGTAAAACTGAGGCAGGCCGTAGACGGTGCAAATTTCTTTCCTGCAACCACTGGTTGCAGGAAAGAAATTAGCATGATTCCCCCATCAACACAGACATTGCTGACAGGGGAATCCCTCCCAGCAGGGACAGGAAGTAAGGGGAAATCTCCCCAACATGTGCACAGACAGCAATGAAAACCTGACAAAAAGCTTAAAGTGATTGTAAAGTCTCGTTTTTTTTCTATTAAAATAACAAACCTGTTATACTTACCTGCTCTGTGCAGTTGGTTTTGCACAAGGCAGCCTGGATCCTTCCCTAGCTGGCTCTCCTGGCCCCTCCCTCCTGTTGAGTGCCCCCACAGCAAGCAGCTTGCTATGGGGGCACCTGAGCTGAGCTGCAGCTCTGTGTATCCATTCAGACACGGAGTCTCGTTTCGGCCCGCCCCCTCTCTCTCCTTATTGGCTAACTGAGTTTGATTGACAGCAGCGGGAGCCAATGGTGTTGCTGCTGTGTCTCAGCCAATCAGGAGGGAGAGGCCGAGGCACTTGTGGATATCGCTCGATAGATAAGTATTGGGGGGGGGGGGGTTGAATAGAATGCATTAAAGGGGTTGTAATCCCCCGCCCGGCTTTGCTCTGAGGCACAGACTTACCTATGTGTCTCGACGTCGAGTCGAGTCCACGGGGGTATCGTTCGACGAACGACACCCCCGTGAGTTGTCCTCCCTCCCCGGTCCTCTCGGTCGATCCCTTCCTAGGTCCGACGGAACACGTTTTGGTTGACGTGTCTCGTCCATTCATATTGTCCAAACAATAAAATTATCTTTTTTTTG
>BLSH010101079.1:1425262-1447197 GCA_018402905.1 Glandirana rugosa | reverse complement strand
CATCCCCAAAATATCAGCGATCCACCTCCGTGTTTCACAGTAGGAATGGTGTACCTTTCATCATAGGCCTTTCCAAATGTAGCGTTTATGGTTGTGGCCAAAAAGCTCAAATTTGGTCTCATCACTCCAAATTACTTTGTGCCAGAAGGTTTGAGGCTTGTCTCTGTGCTGTTTGGCATATTGTAAGGGGGATACTTTGTGGCATATGCATAGTAATGGCTTTCTTCTGGTGACTCGACCATGCAGCTCATCTTTCTTCAAGTGCCTCCTTACTATGCATCTTGAAATAGCCACAGAGAGTCCTGTATTTCACCTGAAGTTATTTGTGGGTTTTTCTTTGCATCCCGAACAATTTTCCTGGCAGTTGTGGCAGAAAATGTATTTGGTCTACCTGACCGTGGTTTGGTTTTAACAGAACCCCTCATTTTCCACTTCTTGATTAGAGTTTGAACAATGCTGATTGGCATTCTCAGTTTCTTGGATATCTTTTTATATCCCTTTCCTGTTTTATACAGTTCAACTACCTTTTCCCGCAGATCCTTTGACAATTCTTTTGCTTTCCCCATGACTCCGAATCCAGAAACGTCAGTGCAACACTGGATGAAAGATGCAAGGGTTTGTCAGGAGTCCAGAAACTCATTGACCTTTTATACACACACATACACACTAATTATAAGCAAACAGATTACCGGTGAGGATGGTTACCTTTAATAGCCATTCAAACCCCTTTGTGTCAACTTGTGTGCATGTCATGCCAAAATCACCAGGGTATGTAAGCGTTTGATCAGGGTAATTTGGGTAGTTTCTGTTGTCATTATGATTTAAAAAGAGTAAACACAGTTGATTGATAATAAATGGCTTCAGTCAACCAACCATGAGTGAAAGAAATGTTTTTGTATTCTCATTCATATTCTCTGAAAAATGGCCAAGAAATCATAAATTCTGTCAGGGTTTACAAACTTATGAGCACAGCTGTAGGTTCAGGTAATGAAATTGCAGCTTATTCTGTTGATGCTGTGCTGCACTGATGCAGTGCTATTACAACGTGATATAACCTGGGAAGAGCATATGTGTCTTGCTGTAAGACAATTATTGCAATTTGCTGGTTTCTTCTCCATAGTATGTACGCTAGGCCTCATGCATAAAATGTGTATGTGTCAGCCACCAGTCCAATTTCATCTGTCTTTTTTCCAGTTCATATCAGTTAGTAAAAGAAACCTATATTTTGTGCTATAAATAAGCCTGATTTTTTTTTTTTTTTTGGATTGGTCTGATCGGTCTTCTCAGTAAATTCTGCCTTCTGATAAAAAGGATATAATTTCTGTTGCAGTGGAACTTGTAATTTAGGTGCAAGGTACTTTACGATGTTATAAGAGCAGTAATCCACTTGTGACATCTGTCAGAGTGAGACCAGCTCTTTCTGCAGCGATCTCCCCGGGAAGAAGCCAAAGTGAAGCTGAAAACATTAAAAGATAGTTTGGGGGATTGGTACAATGAGGCTTCTCACTGCTCCTGTTGTCAGTTCGGCTTCTTGCAGCGCTGATTTTTACGCAGCGCACTCCTTCCGTTCTCTGATGAATGTCACCAAGGAGACGAGTTTAAAGAGAGCATTCCCACAGACTGCACAGGTTTCCACTCCACAGTATAGACGTGTATCTGCTCAGGTGAGGGGGTAATGGCAGGTACTTGTTAAAATATGTGTTCCATATCGAGTGAGGAAGAACTTCCCTCTAGTAAAAACTCTGGATATTGCTTTTAACTTCAAAATGAAGAGCTATTGAAATTATAATTCACTACCAATCCAATATTTGCTCTTCTTTCATTTCTTTTTTCTTTTATCAAAGAGAGAGGAGTTAATAAGCACTCCAGGGCCTGCCCACCTACTGTACCACATCAGGCTGAGTGACAGCACAGCAAATACAGAAGAAATGAGGGAAGGCTCCTGTTGCATCATGGGAACAGATATTTTGTAGTAAAGACCTGCTTAAATGTACTATGCTGAGTGTTAGGGATTACACATAGGGGTTCTTTTTTGTTTTCTTGTAAAGATCCCTGATTTTAAAAGCATTATTACCTGTAGGGGCTCACAAAATGACTTGTTAATATACTATAATTTACAGTTATATTGTATCGGCAGTTCAGCTCTCTTACATTATTGTTAGAGCATTTAATTTATTCACATTTCTTCTGCAAATAAAACAGGTGCTACAGCTTAAACCATGCAAAAAAGGAGAAAGGCTGGTGCCATGGAAGGCGGCTAAAACATTGTTTTATTATTTCATGTGAACATTAGTCAAAAATAAAGCCAACGCGTTTCGGCCATCAGGCCTTACTCATGAGCCATGATTAAGGCCCGGTGGCCGAAATGTATTGGCTTTTTTTTTTACTGTTCACATGCAATAATAAAATTATGTTTTAGCAGACTTCCATGGCACCAGCCTTTCTCATTTTTTGCATGGACTATATGGAGGTTTACAGAGACTTCACAGGCTGAGTCCTGTGTTCTTGAGGCTCACCAGGCTTTGCACAGGAGGTAGTAGCTCGGATGCACCTGTTCCAGCTACAGCTTAAACAACCAATGTGGTCACACAAATCATTGGTATCTCCCTTAGCTCTGAGCTACCAATACACAGTGGGTATAAAAAAAATCACCCCCCTTTAAAATAATCACATTTTGTTGCTTTGCCGCATGAAATGAAAACAGACAGTTTTTCTTTTATCCAGCTGTATTTACTAGCGTATCGTATCACATCCAAGTGAAAGGTACAACACCAACATGTCAGAAAAAATTCAAAAACCGAATCACCAAGTTGGAAAAAGGATCACCCCCTTGTTCCAGTATTTTGTTGAACTGCCTTTTGCTTTAACCACTTGCCGACCGCCAACCGCAGGTTGACGGCGGCAAAGTGGCTCGTTATCGCAAATCGCCGTCATACGACGGCGGCTGCGATAACGCGCACTGTGAGCGCGCGCTCACTGTGTTCGGGGAGGGCCAGGGAGCGGGTGCGGCAGCTTCGATTGCCGCCGGCTACCCGCGATGGCCCCCCCGGAGTGAAGGAACGGAGGTCCGTGTATGTAAACACGGACCTCCGTTCTGTGAAGGGGGAAGGGCTGTGATCACAGCCTTCCTGTATACGAAGGCTGTGACCACTTCCCTTCCCCAGCTAGGGCAGCCCCCATACAGTTAGAACACGCCCAGGGAACATAGTTAACCCCTAGAGCACCCCCTGCAGGTTAACCCCTTCACTGCCAATGGCATTTACACAGTAATCAGTGCATTTTTATAGCACTGATCGCTGTATAAATGCCAATGGTCCCAAAAAAGTGTCAAAATAGTCCGACATGTCCGCTGAAATATCGCAGTACCGCTAAAAATCGCAGATCGCCGCCATTAATAGTAAAAAAAAAAAAAAACCCCAAAAATTAATTCTCATCATTCGTAAACGCGACCACTTTTGCGCAAACCAATCAATAAACGCCGATTGCAATTTTTTTTATCACAAATATGAGGAAGAATGTAAATCGGCCAAAAACGGTGAAAAAAAATGTTTTTTTATATTTTTTTTTTTGGATTTGAATTCTAGCAAAAAGTAAGAAATTTGGGTTTTTTTGCAAAATTGTCACTCTTCTTTTGTTTATAGCGGCGATCAGAAATGACGCAGAGAGGATCAAATACAACCAAAAGAAAGCTCTATTTGTGGGAAAAAAAGGACGCAAATTTTGTTTGGGTACAACGCCGCACGACCGCGCAATTTTCAGTTAAAGCGACGCAGTGCCGAATCGCAAAAAGGGCTCCGTTCCTAAAGCTGGAAATCCTTCCGGGGCTGAAGTGGTTAATTACAGCTTTTAGTCTGTTGGGAAGTCTCTACTAACTTTGCACATCTAGCCTTTGCAATATTTGCCCACTGTTCTTTGCAGAACTGCTCAAGTTCAGTTAAATATGATGGTGGCCGTTTGTGGACTTGCAGTCTTCAAGTCATTCCAGAGATTTTCAATGGGGTTTAAGTCTGGGCTCTGACTAGGCCATGCAAGGACATTCCCCTTTTTCTCCTTTAACCACCGTGTGGTCATTTTTGCTGTGTGCTTAGGGTCATTGTCATGTTGGAAGGTAAAACTTCTTCCTATTGACAACTTTCTGGCCGAGGGCAGATTTTCCTTAAGCATTTGATGGTATTTTGCCCCATCCATTCTTCCTTCTGTCCTGACAAGTGCTCCAGTCCCTGCTGCAGAGAAACATCCCCATAACAGAATATTACCACGCTTTACTGTAGGAATGGTGTTATTTGGTTGGTGAGCTGTACTGGTTTTTCACCAGAAATATAATTTGGTGTTGAGGCCAAATAATTCAATTTTAGTCTCATCTGACTTGAAAATTCTGAGGCCACATGGAAAAAGATGTTATGGTCAGATGAGACTAAAACTTAAGTATTTGGCCTCAACACCTAACTATATGTCTGGCGGAAATTCAATACAGCTCACCATCCAAATAGCTACTTCAATTGATAAAAGACATTCAATTATTTTAAGATTGCTGTTCATAAGAAGCATCAGCTGATGTGAACCATAGCTCGCAAAATGGAGCTCTCTGAAGACATATGATCAAGAGTAGTTGACCTGCATAAGACTGGAAAGAGGGATACAAAGCAATTTCAAAGTGTTTAGGCATACATCAGACAAACTGTCTAATTATCACATACTTTTTCTTGCCACTGTATGTGTATTCAAAACATAAAGTGCTTCTACATTACAATCACGTACAGTAACACTAAAATTTAGGTTAACCAGGTAAATACTCTCAAAATGACTAATTCTTCAAGCTGCATAAATCATAAGGCCCCGGTGCCCAGGTTAAAACCTGCTAGTGAGAGAGCCTGCCCTGTAAATAATGCGAGCAAACATCTACAGCCAAGCAAGTTAACATTGAATATTCAGTGCACATTGACTTCTTTAGTACAAAAGCCACATTAATACAGCAGAGCAATCAGTTCTGGGAAGAAAGTTGCTTAGACTTAGATATTTGCTGCTGTGACATTTGTGGATAAGCTGTCTCGGCAACTTGTCAACAGGTAGCAGGATCTTTGACCAAAAGCTTGACTTTAGATGGTGGCATTTTTCTCAAGGAACAGACTGGCTTCTTAGAACAGAGGTAAATAAAAATGCCGCTGGGATAAATTGAATGCGCAGGCTTCCTTTCCCTTTTATCAATGCATAAAGTATAAAAGAAAGTCTGAGGAACAATTTGTTCTCCCATGCTGCACTGGAAACATGAAACAAAGCGAGTTGCTCTGTTCTTCCATCACATTATCTGGTTCTCTAAACTCTGCTCCCAGTGACAAGCCTTTAATTTCCCATCTTCTTCTTTTTTTTTTCTTCCATAGAATGTGTGTATGACAGAATAGCACAAGAGACAATGGATGAGAACGAAATTGCACAACGGCTCTCCAAAGTCAACAAATATATTTGTGAGAAGATCATGGACATTAACAAGTCTTGTAAAAACGAAGAGCGAAGAGAGGCAAAGTACAGTGTGCAATAAACCTGTGATGCTTTGTTGAGTCTGAGTGTTTACTTTTATGTTTTAATTATTTTTTTTGCGTCGTTCTTCGGATGACGATCAGCTGCCGCCTTTCTAGAAAACGTCTTAATTTCCAAGCAAGAACCAAAATGTGCAGTTGTATCTCCTAGTACATTTCTGGATAAGGCCAAACTTCTGAGACTACTCGAATCTACGTCAGCAGGACTGAAGAAGCTGAATTGCGTGTGATCCCAGCAGTTGACACATCGTCTTGTATAGCTTTGTTTTTGCCAAATTCAATGCACTTCTGATTTGTGTAACAAGTACAAAACTGGTGGACATGTTACATAGCAATATGTCAATACTGCTAAGCTCTTTTTAGTAAGCGTTTTTTAAAGCCTCCCTGTCTTGCCACTTTATCTTTTGTAAAAAGGTAATGATCCTTGTGTCTGTATAGTTGGACATTTCTTGCTAGAAGTGTAAGGATGATCTCCTGTCAGTCTGCGTAAAGTAAATCTGTCACTAACCTGGGTAATTCAAACTTTCCATGTATTTTTAAAAAATAAAAAGTTCCAAGCAAAAGTTACCATGAGTGAAAATAGCATCAATAGTTTCAGGCAAATATATGTATGTATATCTTTATTTTTAATTAAGGTTGGAGTGCAACTTTGGTGTAACTTTGATGCAACTTTGGATAGGTGAGACTTGAGGATATGACTTTGGCTTTGATCAGTGATAATGGACAACTATTGCACAATTGTTGCACTGTAGAACATTCAGGTATGACTTTCATGCAACTTTTGAGGGTTAACATTGAAGTCTACAGCCCTCAAGTTACATGAAAGTTGGACCAAAGTAGTGCATGACCTACTTTAAAATTGCTGCAACTTTAAGTCATAGATATATGAATGGTTATCATTGGAATATATTGGGAACGTCTTGTCATACGACATTGATGTCCAAAGTCTCATTATAAGTTGCACAAGTGTTAATAGAGCCTAAAAGTTGGCCATGGTTCTCTCCTTTTTACCTTTTACCATGATGAGTGTTTCATTGAGCAATAAAAAGCGGTGCCAAAGTTCAGCTTTTCCCAGCATTATAGATGCCTCTATCTCTTGATCTACTAATGCTTTTAAAGCCCCATACACACCATCAGATTTTCTGTAGACTTTTGTCTTCAGATTTACCAAAACCATGTAGTGCAAGGGCCTGCCTGATTACATGCTAATTGAAACTCTTAAGGTTTGACCTCATATTAAATGGTTTTGGTAAATCTGAAGACAAAAGTCTATAGAAAATCTGATGGTGTGTATGGGGCTTAAGATTCAGTTTACACTGAAGGTAAATATGCCAGTACATGTTTTCATCGGATGGTTGCCCAGGCTTGTGATAGGTCAGCTTTGAAGTGCAAACTCATCTTTGTAAAATATTCTGCCTATAATGCTTTGCTGTATGTTCTTTATGTTATGAATTATATTTATATACCCTTCTCTTCCCCTTTTGCGCGATTTGTCATTTTGCTGTTGTGGCCTTTTTTTTTTTTTTTCCCCCCCATGTTATTTATGGTTGCGATGGGTGGTGTCTACATGGAATGCACTAATATGTTCATAAGGAATGAATGGTGGAGTGCTGTTGATCGAAGCCGTTTTAGACTGCTGGAAACCCGGGCCGCTGCTTGTGTGCGATTGCTGCAGTCCAACTTTATCAAGGTGCTGCCACGGGGTATTTTTACCTTTCCTACTGCACATTGGAAATAAAATAATTAAAGGAGCAGCATATTTATTACTGTATTTGCTGCTTGATTTTGTAATAAATACGGAAGGTTTTAACTGCTGTAGAAGTTGTCTAAACTGCATTTAAATTTATGTTCAAAATTCACAGAATGCGCACACTAAGATATGAGGAAAAAAACAAGGAAAAACTTGTAATTTTCAAGCATAAAGGTTTGAATGGAGCTTTAACCTCCCTGGCGGTATGATTATGTCAGATTTTTGTGCTGAAAGCGGTATTATTTTGCATGAAAATTTGGCGTTTTATATTGTAGGCCTGTAATTCTTAGGAATAACTCACTTAAATCTGTCCAAACAAGAGTCTAGTAGACATCCCGGGTATGATAAAGTTTAAAAAATGAAATCATAAATTATAATATAATAAATAACTAAAAATAATTATCAAAAATAATAACGTAACAGTAATAAAATGTATCCAATAATGTAATCAAATCAAAAACACTGAAATTTGCTCAGTTGCAGAATTGTCGCTGTCGTCACTTTCAGTTTCTGATGATAAATTTCCCCAAAAATCAGTATCACTCAATTCTGCAAATGATTCTTATTTACTATCGCTGTTTTCTAGCTGATCAAAAAACACTTTTGATGTAAAGGGACACTTTTTGGTTGCTATGGACATTCTCATATTTCCAGGCAGAAAGAATGACATAAATAATATAAAAGTGCATGCAGGGCTCTGGGCAAACCACTAGGGACAAAGGGGATGTGAAATGTTTTCATACAGCAATGTAATCTGTAAGATTACAGTGTACTGTATGTGCTGTGTGTGTTTCACTTTTTGAATTTCCCGCCGGTCTCCGTCCCCGTGCGACGCCACGCTCGCAGAGAACGGAGCCCAGCACACAGGAGTCATCTGGTGGCGGGCACAGCCCGCAGACACTGCGGGGGACATCGCTGGATCCAGGGGACAAGGTGAGTAACCCAGCCTGGATCCTGCAATGCAATCCCGTGTGTGGCTCGGGGTTACCGCTAATGGTACTGAAATTCCACCCCAAGCCACACTCGGGATTACCGCCAGGGAGGTTAAGGGGTGTTTTTTTTTAATTACATTTTTCAAACTGAGTACTTTGCACAGTGCGTTATACAGTGAAGAGATATATCACGCATGTAAATTACATCTAATACAATATCTGGAAACCAATGAGCTATCTCCCGGGTCAAGTGAAGGAAGGCATACCTGCCCAAATTCTTTTTTAACACTTGAGGATAGATAGCACTAGAGCCATAGGTTTATTTTACTGGTATTATTATCTTAGGGCAGGGATATGCCATTAGCGGACCTCCAGCTGTTGCAAAACTACAAGTCCCATCATGCCTCTGGCTCTTGGAGTCTTGCTATGCCTCATGGGATTTGTAGTTCTGCAACATCTGGAGGTCCGCTAATTGCATATCCCTGTCTTAGGGTATTACTGTTGGTGTAAATGATCTGATACCTGGGCAGGCGGCTTCTACACCCCAGAGGAAATCCACAGTTTCCTTGGCTTGTAGTGTGGTGTAAAAAAAGAGTTGTACCCCTGACCTTTACAACGGAAGTAAGCCCTGATGGGTTTACTTCCTCTTTATCACCCTGCAAAGTAAAATCATAATAGCCTATTATGTGTCACCTGCATTTGAAGCCTGCGCTGTCCCCGCTCCAGGCCACATCCACCACTGCCCCTCTTCCTTCCAGGGGCTGCAGACTCCGGCTCTGTGACTGGCCGGGGTCGTGTGACGTCGCTACCACGCATGCTCGTGGAAGCCGCCAATTGTGGCACAATGTCAGTGAAGAAACTTCACGGCTGTCCGTTTCTTCACTGCGCTTGTGCTGATGACGTCGGCACATGCCAGTATGGTGTGCACGGTTTAGGAGATATTCACGGAACCTATAGGCTTACCTGTAGGTTAAAGTGGTTGTAAAGGGTTTACAACCACTTAAATGGAATAATGTTGTATCTGGACCTCTCTCTGGGCTTTCTCAGCACTTCCTGTGTAGCAGTACTATGGAGACCAACGCTGTCCAGTGTCTACATTGGAGAAGTAGTAATGCTAGGGAATGGATCCTTTTCAGCTTCTACCTTGTAGAACTATGGAGACTGATCATTTCTGGCATCTATATTTTAGTAGTATAATAGAGACAGATCCTTTACTATATCTGCCTTCTTAGCGGGATGGCGACATCCAACAGATCCAGCATTTACTTTGTAGTAGTACTAAGGCATCTAGTAAAAGTACTATGGAGATGGATCCTTCCTGGCATCTACCTTATAGTGGTTCTGTGGAGAGGAATCCTTCTTAGGTTCCACCTTGGTAGCACTGTGGAGGGGGGTCCTTTTGGACATCCATTTTGTGCTGGTACTGTGGAAAGGCATCCTACCTGGCATCCACCTTGTGGTAGAACTGTGGAAAGGCATCCTTTGTGGCAGAACTGTGGAGACAGATCTTTCTTGGCATCCACATTGTAGCAGTTCTGTAGAGTAGGATCCTTCCCACCATCTACTTTCTAATAGTATTGTAGAGATCTTTTCCAGCATCCACTTTGTTGTATGAACAAGACTGATCCTTCCTGGCATCCACCTTCTTGTACTACTGTGACGTCTGATCTTTTCCAGCATCCAGATTGCACGAACAGACAAGGGGGTCTTGTACATGTGAAAGTTTTCAGTGGCTTGTACTGTTGTAAAAACTTGTAGAGTTATGACCATAAAAATAGGATTTTATTAAGAACTTACCGTAAAATCCTTTTCTCTGAGTTCATTGACAGACGCAGCCTCTATTCGGACACATGGGGTTTATGCACATCCAACTAGGAGTAGACTAGGCAAAAGAAAAAAAAGCAAGCTGGCCCCTCCCAGGGGGCCCTCCTCACTCAGCTTATAACCCCCCAGCTCTGCATAGCATATCAGTTCGTAACAAGCTGTACAAATGCAACACAGAGGGGTGGGTGCTGCGTCTGTCAATGAACTCAGAGAAAAGGATTTTACGGTAAGTTCTTAATAAAATCCTATTTTCTCTTACATTCATTGACAGACACAGCCTCTATTCATGACACATGGGAATGTCCCAAAGCAGTTTCAAACAAGAGGGGTGGGCTAGCATAACAACTGTACCCAACAGAATCCTCTCAGGAGACGCCAGCCGCGCCTATACCGCCGCCTGCAAAACTTTGCAGCTAACAGCAGCATCCGCGGATGCTGACACATCCACTTTGTAAAATTTAAAAAGTGTGCGCATCGAGGTCCATGTAGCCGTCCTGCACAGTTGAGACACCGAGACTTGGTGTCTGAAAACCCAGGAAGTGCCAATTGCCCTGGCGTAATGAGCCGTGACCGGAAAAGGGGGTTCTTGCCCCCAACAGTATACACATAGGTCACCGTCTGTCCGATCCAACAGGACATAGTAGCTGACGAGGCCGCCAAACCTTTGCGCGGTCCTTCCGTCAGTACAAACAAAGCATCAGACTTCCGAAAGAAGCTGTAGCCGACAAATACACCTGCAGAGCCCTTACTACATCATAAGAGTGCAAAGCAATCTCCTTGGGGTGTGACGGGTGCGAACACAATGAAAGGAGAACAATGTCCTCATTAATGTGGAAAGAGGAAACCACCTTCGGCAAGAATGAAGGATACGGGCGCAGCCCCACCTTAACCATATGAAGTACCAAGTAGGGAAAACCTACATGACAAGCCGCCAACTCAGACACCCGCCTAGCGGATGTAGTGGCCACCAAAAAAAACACCTTTTTGTGACAGCAATTGTAAGGGAATATCCCTGATCTTCTCATATGGCGGTTTCTGCAGTACAGAAGTACTAAATTTAAAACCCACGGTGCCAACGGCGACCGTACCTGAGGAGCTACAGGACGTACACTGTACAATATACGATCAAGAAAGCGTAGCTAACGGACGTTGAAAAAGAATCGCCAGAGCCGAAAACCGACCCTTGATTGTACTCAACGCCAAATTGTTATCCAGGCCTTGCTGCACGAAGGCCAGCACCCGGGATATAGAGAAAGAGCGGGGGTTCCAACCCCCCGCCTCACACCAAGCAATATAAGCCTTCCAGGTGCGATGATATATCGTGCGCGAAGTACACTTACGCGGCTTAAGCCTGGTAGGGAACAGAGTCAGAAAAACGCCCCTATCCCTCAGCACCTGGGACTCAATAGCCAAGCCATCAAAACCAGCGAGGGTAGGCAGGGTGCAGGATGGGTCCCTGTGACAGCAGATCCTCCCGAAGCGGGAGCCGCCATAGAACATCTGTTACCATCCACACCATGTCGGTGTACCAAGGGCGCCGAGGCCAATTCAGGGCCACCAGGATTGTAGGGATTCCCTCCACCTCTATCCTGCGCAGGAGCCGCGGTAGAAGCTTGAAAGGAGGAAAGGCGTACAGAAGCCTGTACCGGGACCAAGGTGCGACTAGTGCGTCCGTGGAGGCCGCCAACGGATCCCTTGTCCTGCACACAAAGGCCTGCACCTTGTGATTGAACCTGGACGTCATTAGGTCCACGTCTGGCGTGCCCCACCTGTGGCAAATCTGGCGGAACGCCTCTGGATGTAGGGACCATTCCCCCGATCCAGTGTCTGGGGACTGAGAAAGTCCGCCTGCCAATTTTCCACGCCCAGAATGTAAATGGCGGAGATTGCCGGCACGTGAAGTTCTGCCCATCTCAGAATGAGAGCCGATTCCGCAGCTGCTGCCAAGCTCCTCGTTCCGCCCTAATGGCTCACGTACGCCACAGACGTGGCATTGTCTGACTGCACCCGAATCGGGAGGCCGCGCAGCCTTGCTGACCAGTGGGAAAGACAGAGCCTGATTGCCCACAGCCCCAGCATATTTATCGGAAGGCGAGAATTCCTGCGCCGACCAACGGCCCAGAGCAGACAACTGCCCCAGGACCCCTCCCCAGCCCGATAGGCTGGCATCCATCGTGACCACTGACCCATTCAGGGGGAGAAACGACTTCCCCAACTTCAAGGCCGGGGCTCACAGCCACCAGGTCAACGACCCCCTGGTCTGATGATCAGTTGTTCCAGGAACAACGGGGACTTGTCCCACCGTAACAGGATCGCTCGCTGCAGGAGCCGAGTGTGACTCTGGGCGTAAGGTATCGCCTCGAAGGCCGAGACCATGAGCCCCAACACCCGCATACAGAACCGCAAGGAGGACCACTGACGTGAGTTTGCACCGCTGCTTGTAGTGTCAGCAACTTGGCTGGAGGTAAGAACACCTTCGCCTGATCCGTGTCCGGTATTAAACCCAGATATTCCAGTCGATAGGACGGGGTTAATGTCGACCTCTGCAGGTTGATCAGCCAGCCGAAGTCTCTCAACGAGGCCATGGTGATAGCCACATTGTCCTCCAGAGCCGAGACAGACTGCTCAGGAGTAGGTCGTCGAGGTATGCTACCACGGTAATGCCCCTCTGCCTCAATAGTGCCAGCACCGGAGCCACCAGCTTGGTGAAGACCCGAGGAGCCGAGGCCAGACCGAAGGGAAGTGCCACAAATTGGTAATGCAGGTCTCATACGGCAAAGTGCAGGAAGCGCCGATGCCAGACAAAAGGAGACATGCAGATACGCGTCCCTGATATCCAGAGACGCCATGAAGTCCCCTTGGTGAAGGGCGGCCACGACCGAGTGGACTGATTCCATCCTGAATTTCTGCGCTTTCACTAAGTGATTTAGCGCTTTTAGATCCAGAACTGGCCTGACCTCACCCTTCTTGGGCACCACAAAGAGGTTTGAGTAGAAGCCGCGAAACCTCTCCAACTGAGGTACCGGCACAATCACCCCTTGTTCGGACAGAGTCTGAACAGCCCCCAAGAGAGCTTCCCGACGCCCCTGCAGGAGTCTCAAGATCGATGGGAAGAACCTGTCTGGGGGTAGAGTATCTCTATCCTGTACCCGGAGGACAAGAGTCGGGCGGGGCCAACCTCTCAATCGAAGGAGGACTTTCCTTCCGTCCTTTTGGGCCTGCGCTGCCAGGGCCTGCGCTGCCAGGGCTGCTTACCGGACCCCAAGGCAGACTTGCCGGGTCTTGAGCCCTTGCCGCTGAACCGGGCGCCCGAAAAAAACGATTCTGGCCCGATGATGAGGGACCCTGCTTACGGTGGTATTCCTGCCGCTTGAGTTCTGAGAGAAAGGTACACTTCCCCCCCGTGAAATCCTTAATGATTTCATCCAAATGCGCCCCGAAAAGCCGACCACCCTGAAAAGGGAGGTCCGTGAGGCCCTTTTAGGACGTGTGGTCACCCGACCAACACCACAACCATCAGACAATGACTGCAAAAAACAGACATATTCGACAGCATGGGGAGCAGGACCGAAGGCTGCGTCACACAGGTGCCGGAGACCCTATATCAGGTGGTCAGCCCGCTGCAAAGCCCCAGGTGAGCACCAGCAGCCCAAATCTTTGTGCAATTCTGTCGCACATTCGTAAGTGACTGTACCACCACGGCCGACGCTAGAGCTGGTCTCATGGCCGCCCCGCCACCAAGCACAATGTCTTGGATACCGCCTCCGTCCACCCATCGGCCGGATCCCGAAAGGCTGGAGACCCTTCCCAGGGAATGGTCGTCGCCTTAGTCAGACGAGCCACCGGAGAGTCCACTGCGGGGGATGCCCACTTCTGAAAACGGCTGTCCTCAAAGGGATAGCACACAGAAAAAAAAAACATTTGGGCAGTGAAAAGGGAATTCTGCAGATGCTGCCATTCCTTATACACAAACTGGCAAAAAAATTGGGCATAAGGATATGCCTTAGGGGTCCGTGACAGCTTGAAGGACCCACAAACACAGGCAGTCTCCTGCGACTCCCCGGCTTGGTCCAGCTGCAATGACTCACGGAGATTGTGATCAGGGAGGCCACCAGCGCCCTTTCGCATGCCACCAAGGCCCCCTGGTCTTTCTCACCGTCCAAGGGCTCCAGTTCACCATCTGTGAGCTCCACGGGGACCCTGTGACCACAGAGCCCCCTTCCGGTTCAGATCCCTCCACAGAGGAAGGAGGGGGGGTGGACACTCTTTAGACACCCCCTTGGCACGGCTCGGTACCCCCCCAGGAAAAACTTAAAGTTAACTGGTCCAGGAGAACCAGAGGTCCCAGCGCAGCTTGCACTTCTGTGGACCCCTCCGGAGAAGAACCCGCAGCTTTGGCCACCATTGTACCACCGGAACTCTCTTGGGCCTATGGGCCATGACACCTCACAATGCTGCCCACCAAACTGCCCCACAGAGTGACCAGGGTATGCCCAGGAGGACTGCACCGCCGCCACCGACACCCCAGGGAAAATCAGTCATACCTGCTGATCTGTATGCCCCTCTAGCCACCGTAAGGAGTGCTGTCTGCCACTGCCAATGTTTTTCACTGCCGCTGTGTGTGCACTGCTGAGTTCAGGAAGAAAAACGGTGCTGACACGCACGATTTCTAATAACCAGGCACACCAAAAGTGGCCGTCGAGCGGTCACAAGAGGCCAAAGCACATGCTAAAAAGGGCGCGACTACGAAAAAACGCCGCTTGGCGATATATGAGCGGAGGGGTTGCGGCACGGGGGGGGGGGAAATAGTACAGGAACCTTGGCCCCATGATCCTCCACCGGACTTACGGTACCGTTAGTCGCCCCCCCTCTGCACCCCAGAGGGGGGAAGGGGGGTTTTCACTCACCATTCCCGACGGGTGCAGCGGGTAGCCACCAGGTAGCAGACCTTCCTCCCCCCAGGCAGGGAGGGATGCTGCCAGCCAGAACGCCCCTGGACGCGAGTGCAGCCCAGTCACTCGGGCGTAAATGAGGTTCACCCACTAGCCCCCCGCACGGAACGGGTACAATGCGGCGGACCCCGCTAAAGCTAAGGGTGGCTCGCATTGGTCGGCCGTTCTGGGGAAATTTCAGGATTCAAGTTATCCTCTATGCCCCAGCCGGCTACTTGATAGCAGTCTTCATCAGATAGCTTGAAAAAAAAGCAAAAGGAAGAAAAATGGGGAACCGCAGATCCCAGCAGGGAACCAGGTCTAACTCCTTGCACTAGGCATAAAAAAACTGATATGCTATGCAGAGCTGGGGGGTTATATGCTGAGTGAGGACAGCCCCCTGGGAGGGGCCAGCTTGCTTTTTTTAATTTTGCCTAGTCTACTCCTAGTAGGATGTGCATAAACCCCATGTGTCATGAATAGAGGCTGCGTCTGTCAATGAACATAAGAGAAATTGATTTTGTTGTTCTGACTTCCAAACTAGTCGACAGCTTGCTCCAGTTGTAAAGTCTGTAATATAGAGATATGGTGCTGCTTTCCTTAAACTTAAATTTAGGTGTAGGCGGTTCCCATCAGTGCCAAGACCATGGCGACACAAGCTGTTCAATGGGACATTCAGTTTCAGAAAGGTTGGCAACCAGGTGTTCAAAGCTCTAAGAAGGTATTCTTTTTGTGTTGGATCCTTACTCCTAATGGACATTTAATAAAGGAGATTTTGGAGCTTTGAATACCTTTGACCTTTCTCAAAATTAAAGTCTACAGGACTACCTCCATTCAGGTACAGTTGAGTAGAGCAGACATCTACTGGAGGTTACAGGAGATCAGTGATTTAGAAAAACCACATGACATTGACTTAGTTCTTCGTCAAAACATGGGGAAAAAGCACCATAACGCAAATATATACAGGAGAGAATTGGCATGTCTGTATCGTCCTTAATAATGTTCAGCTTCTCCACTCCTCATAAAGGGATTTAAAGCAGGAGAGGCTGATTAGTAGCAGGGAGGAGGTAGGTGACTTTGCATGTTGTGATAAAGGAGACAGAATTATGAAGGTACAAAGGATATCTTAAAAATTAGTTATTGTGAGAAACTAGGCAATTTGCCACCCACAGGTTCAATCAAGCACCAGAATTTTTTTTTAATCACATAATTTTATTGTATGCTTTTTTAACACTTTTTACACATACCACAGTACTGTGCAATTTGCTGCAATGCATTTGTAAAATAAATGCAACCACTACTTTTTGCATGGTCCAGTGCAGCCCTTTTGAATGAATAGGCTGTCAAACCCCCCCCACATGGGGACGTGTGGGTTTCAACTCGCGTGCTCCTAATGTGATCCTGGTGTGAACCGACCCTGAAGGTCAGAATTTCAGTCAATCGTGAAGTCAAAAATGGCAATAAGTTGACCGTTTTAAAACAGTTTATAAAAAAATCAAATAGAAAATGGGAAAAAAAAGCTTCAATTACATTTTTTTTCCTTAGCCATCTGCCCAAAAAGCATTTTATAGTTTTCTTTTATCTGTGCTCTTCTCTTCCCCTTCCCTGATGATGTCCGTTTTCCGAACCACATTGTGTATCCTTTGCTCAGCTTCTGTTGCTCTTGGATTTTGAGTACTTGGTACAACCAGGTTGTGGTGCCGTCAGTTGCACTAATTTTCCCCAGCAAGATCACTAATAAAGCAGTACAATTGGTTCTGTTGTACTGGCCCAGGCCTCATCAGGTAAACAGGGGGACCTATCACATCAACAGAGGGGCCCAGGAGGTGGGAGCAGAGGAAGGACTTCATTTTCAGGGCATAGGTGGAAAAAGTCAGGGCCGCTGTTACGCTACACCTCGGAGGGGGGTGGAGGGGTGGTTGGTGGGTCTGCCCCATCAGGAAGGCTGTACAGGCTTTGTTCCCCAAAGCTTAGTGAATGTGGTGAAGCTCTGCCGATTTCCATCATTCAACCATGTGCAAACAATAATGCTGCTTTTTTTTTCCTTGCACTTGATTTGATATTCTTTAAAAAGAGAAGCTTTGTGGCATTCATTAAGCTCTGGAGAAAATGCTAAATCTACCATCTATTTGGTAAGTGTAACTGTCTATACGTTTAAACCCCCCCTTCAAGTTCGTATTTAGTGGAGACCATTTTTTCAGCATATACAGCCTTGAGTCTTTGTGGATAGTTCTTTGTCTGCTTTGCACATCTGCTTTTGTCCCATTCCTGTTTGCAGCATTGCTGCAACTTACAGATCGCATGGGGATGATGAATGAACTGTCCTTTTCAAGTTCAACCACAAGTTCTGTAAAGAGGAACTAAAGTCCTTGATACTTACCTTTCCTTCAACGGCCTGATGTCCCTTGCCAGCACCAGCATCTTCTACTCTGCTTATCCAGGTGCTAAGCTGTTGCCGTCTTCATTGGCTGGTGCTTGATGACCTCAGTTCTGCGCAGGGGTTCACTCATCCCTGCACACAAAATCTGTGCCGGCATGTGAATGTCCTAAAGAAGACAGCAAACAGGCAGGTAGGTTTATTTTATTGCAGAAGAAACATTATGTCTCTTCTGCAATAAAGAGCCTGCCTGCTCACAGTCTTTAAAACTGTTGTTTTCAGGCCAATTCGGTGTAGTTTTATGCTTCCTACTGGAAGAAAACTTTTCTCCCTAGGCTTAGGTTTCTTTCAGACTGCATCAGGTTTACCCCCAGGATTTCCCTGTTTTTTGCTGTATTCTACCTTATACCCCCTATTCCCTCCATGGCCTGGTGTAGATGAACATTGCCACAGTATGATGTTGCCACCACCATGCTTCACAGTATAACTAAGTGCAGTGTTTTGCATAAGCCAAAGTTTTTAGTCTGAAGGCCAGAAAGCTCAATATTTATGTGTTAAAAAAAACAGTAATTCAATGTTACATGACAATAAAACATAAAAACTTCCAAGGGGATGCATTTCTTTTTATAGGCACTGTAGGTGTGTTGTGCCTTTAACCACTTAAGGACCGCCCCACGTACTGCGGCAGGGTGGCCCTAAAGCGCAAAATCACATACCTGTATGTGATTTCTGTTGTCAGCTCTGGGGCCCGTGTGTGCGCCGCCAGAGCCGCACTCTCGCTGCGATTGGACACAGTGGGAGCCAATCAGCAGTGCCAGCCATCTGGACCCACCGATCGTACACTGGAGAGGCAGAATGGCGGTCTGCCTAAGTAAACAAGGTAGACCGCCGTTCTGTCAGAGAGGAATAGAGAGATCAGCTAATCAAGAACACAGATGTCTTTCTTCCTCTAGTTAAGCCACCCCCCACACAGTAATCACTCCCTAGGAGCACACTTAACCCTTTGACTGCCCCGTATGTTAACCTCTTCCCTGTCGGTGTCATTAGTACAGTGACAGTGCTTTTTTTTTTAGCACTGATCACTGTGGTGTCACTGGTCACCAAAATGTGTCACTTAGTGTCAGATTTGTCTGCCTCAATGTCGCAGTCCCGTTAAAAATCACTGATCGCTGCCATTACTAGTAAAAAATATTAAAAAAAAAAGTCCATAAATCTATCCCATAGTTTGTAGACGCTATAACTTTTGCACAAACCAATCAATATATCTAGATTTTTTTTACCAAAAATGTAGCAGAATACGTATTGGCCTAAATTTATGAAAAAAATTGATTTTTTACATTTTTTTTATTGGATATATTTTATAGCAGAAAGTAAAAAATCATGGTTGTTTTTTCAAAATTGTTGCTCTCTTTTTGTTTTGGGTACTTTCACACTGGGTCACGGGCCTCGTTAGCGGTAAAGTGTCACTAGTTTTAGCAGCGCTTCATCACTGTTTAAGCGGTGCTTTTCGCCTGCTAGCAGGGCACTTTTAACCCCCAAGTAGTGGTTAACAAGGGGTTAAAAGCGCCCGTGTTGCAGCACTTCCAAATCGCTTTCCAGACGCTTCGGAAGCGCTGCCCATTCGTTCCAAAGGGCAGGGCGGTTTAGGAGAGCTGTATACAGCGCTCCCAAACGCCCCAAAGATGCTGCTTGGAGGACTTTTTCTAACTTCCTGCAAGCGCTTTCACACTGGGGTGGCATGGGAGGCACTTTACATTTCCCAAACCATTATTCACAATTCCCACACCACTATTCACCATTTCCCAAACCACTCTTAACCATTTCCCAAACAATTATTCACCATTTCCCAAACCATTACTCACCATTTTCCAAACCACTTTCCTGGCGCTTCCATGGCAGCATACCTGTGATAGAGCTCCATCGCGACTCCTCCCCCAGGACCAGTGAATAGCATAAATTAAAGACATGACCCTACCCCCAAAATTTTCCCTTTTTTCCCTCATACCTCTTGAAGCAGTGAAGAAGCAGCAGCAGTCCCTACCTCTGCCGTCGGTAGCTTCCACCGGGTTCATCTTCTCCCGTGCGCAGTCCCTGTTCCTTGGGCCACTCTTAGCGCTAATAAAGCTGGGAACCCCTTCTGTGGATCTTTTGGGGTAAGAGCAGAGTTTCCTCACAGGAACGCAGGCTGCAGGAGGATCAGACACATGAAAGTGATGGTTAGGCTGAGGGATCAGTTTCTCCTCTTTTCCTTTTTTCCTCCCTTTTAGGGAGGCCCCTAATTCTCCTTAGTTTTCCTCTTAAAAAACAAAAAAGTCCCCTTTAAGATGTTTAATTCCCTCTTACAGTTAGGCGGGGGGGAGCGCATGCACCATTCTCGGTTTTGTATTCCGCTGTTGGCTCCTTTTTTCTAAATGACAGATTCTTCCTTTATTCTAGGTTTTTTTTTTGCATCCTTTTTTTATTTGTCTTTTCCCCTTCTTTTTGGGGATTTCCCTGGTCTTCTCGGATTCTCCGAGAACCGGCAGTGGGAGGCAAGGCTTCCGCGCGCACAATCGGGAACTGTGGAGTACTGCGCTCCACGAGGTTCTCTGTTGGCGCGCGTGCTGTGTGCATGTGCGATTCGGCGGCGAAGCGGCCGGCGCCATCTTGGCTTAGGGAACTTTTATGCTTTCGGTTCCCTAGGCCTGTCCTCATTCAAGGATCCTTTAGACAGAAGGATCAACCTGGATCTGAAGCGGGCCTACCTTGCATCCGGAGCAGCCTGCAGACCGGCTATTGCTTTAACGTCGGTTTCCAATGCCACCGGGGTCTGGACCGAGAATGTTGAGACAGCAATAAAGCAGGAGGTTCCCAAGGATGACATAGTTAAGGCCCTGGAGGAGCTCAAGCTTGCTGCAGATTTTGTAGGCGAAAAGCCGCCATTGACACTATCAGGTGTTCAGCCAACTCAATGTTGAATTCTGTAATGGCCAAGAGGGCTCTGTGGCTAAAATCTTGGATGGCTGACCTAGCCTCCAAGCAGAGCTGGTGCAAAATCCCATAAAACGGAAAGTCCTTGTTCAAGGAAAAATTGGACAAAGCCATCTCCAGGGTTACAGGAGGAAAATCGGGGCTTATTCCCCAAGACAGGAAATTTCGAAGATCTAAAACCTACATCTCAAGATTCCGCCAGATGGGCTACAGAGATTACAAGCAATCCCAGCAAAGCAGAGATAACAAAGATCCTGGAGGAGCACTCAGGCGTCATTTTTTGGGAGCTAAGAGGAATAAGTCCCTCTCCACTCCCCAGGAGGGGGCAAAGTCTTTTTGACACCAGGGAATCTGAGCTTCCCCAGGTGGGGGCCCGGCTGAAGTCTTTTCTGAGGGCCTGGTCCAGGGTATGTCAAGATCGTTGGGTCCTGTCCACGGTCCAATTCGGGCACTCCTGGACTTTTTCTCATCGGCCTCCGCAAAATTCTTTCAAAAGAACAAGAACTCCAGCATTCCGTCAAAAAGCTCTGGTTCTAAGCCACTTTGTATCATCCCTCCAGCTACAAAAAGCAGTAGTACCGGTCCACTCATCGAAACGCTTTTTAGGGTTCTATTCAACACTCTTCCTAGTACAGAAGAAGAAAGGCGGCTGGAGACCAGTAATAGACCTAAAGAAGCTCAACAGATACATCTATCTCGAGAGGTTCAAGATGAAATCTCTTCAGACAATAATCCAGGCAGTACAACCGGGGGATTGGATGATATCAGTGGATTTGAAGGACGCCTACCTGCACATCCCTGTTCTGCCTTGATTCCAGAAATATTTAAGATTTGCAGTAGGTCATGCCCACCTGCAATTTCAGGCACTTCCTTTTGGCCTGTGTACTTCCCCTCGGGTATTCACGAAGGTTCTAATTTAAGCTTTGGCTCCTCTAAGGGTAGAAGGTCTCAGGATTTACCACTACCTGGACGACATTCTCTTATTGGCAAACAACCCAAGCCAACTCTTGGCCCACAGGGATATTAAGATCTGTTGAGATCCCTAGCAGATCTAGGCTGGCTCATAAACAAGGAGAAGTGTCAGTTGTCACCATCACAACAAATGGTTTACCTGGGAACACTGTTCGACACTCAGCAGGGCACAGTATCATTGCCCCGGCAGAAAGCAGAGGAGATCAGCCAGCGAATGATAAAGGTCATGGAGAAATCGAACTTGACGGCCTCACAGTGCCTGAGCCTGATAGGCCAGATGTCATCGTGCATACCACAGGTCCCTGACATAGGACTATAGAACCGTTACTCGTGGGGTAGACACGGGCGAACGTAGACTGCATTAACACTAGATCCTCACCCTTGGGTTACGTACTCTAGAACTCTCCAAGGCGTATGACCAGGTGGTCACCTCCGGGGACGCGTATGGACGACTGTTCTAAGAGACCCTCTCTACAACGGAGAAGGTAACCCAGTCCTTAGGGTGAACCTTCACAGAGTCCACAGTTACACTGGTTCCCTGGACACCATACGTGCTACTGTAGACCGGATAGTCCGAGTCCGTGACACTCCGGCAGTTCAAGCTAAAGAGGTACTGGAAATAGTAAGCGACCGACTAGAGGAGAC
>BLSH010101079.1:1375324-1395486 GCA_018402905.1 Glandirana rugosa | reverse complement strand
CCACAAAGGAGGAGGATAAAGCACAGGAAAACAGCTGATCCACACCAACCATCACAGACGTATCCCAAGCAAAGAGGAAACAAAGTCCAGAGTGGTTTTCCGGCTCACCCTAAAGGAGCAGGACAGCGCTTTGAAAACTACAGATCTGGTAAGGAGGGACCCAGAAGGGGGTGTAAAGTGTTAACAAGCAACCAGTCAAAGAGAGCATTTAACAACATAAAGCAGAGATATAAGAAGATTAATTGTCGGATACATAATAATAATTTATCTAATGACTGTTTTTTTGAATGATTTGGTTTTTTAACCATAAATCCCTAATAGGGAATTGGCAGGACCAAAGCACCCCAGGACTGATATATTTCCTATAACCAGTTGAACGATATAAGTACATGGTTTTATATTTTATATTTTATATTTTATAAGCATTTATAAGTATTTGTAAGATTGCAGATGCATTGTATGTTTTAAGGATTCAGAAGTGTATTTTACAAATAGAACAAGCACTAGCACCTTATGCATGCACAGTAGTAGCGGCGCTGCTTAAACTTTGACTAAATGTCACAGTACATGTTGGCATTCATGGTTCCCTCAATGAACTGTAGCTCCCCAGTGCCGGCAGCACTCATGCAGTCCCAGACCATGACACTCCCACCACCATGCTTGACTGTAAGCAAGACACACTTGTCTTTGTACTCCTCACCTGGTTGCCGTCACACACTCTTGACATCATCTGAACCAAATAAGTTTATCTTGGTCTCATCAGATCACAGGACATGGTTCCAGTAATCCATGCCCTTAGTCTGCTTGTCTGCAGAAAACTGTTTGCGGGCTTTCTTGTGCATTATCTTTAGAAGAGGCTTCATTCTTGGATGACAGTCATGCAGACCAATTTGATGCAGTGTGCGGTGTATGGTCTGAACACCAACAGACTGTTCCCCCCCCCCACCCCTTAAACCTCTGCAGCAATACTGGCAACACTCATACGTCTGTTTCCCAAAGACAACCTCTGGATAGGACGCTGAGCACGTGCACTCAGTTTGTTTGGTTTACCATGGCGAGGCCTGTTCTGAGTGGAACCTGTCCTAAACCGCTGTATGGTCTTGGCCACCATGCTGCATCTCAGTTTCAGGGTCTTGGCAATCTTCTTATAGCCTAGGCCATCTTTATGTACAGCAACAATTCTTTTTTTCAAATCCTCAGAGAGTTCTTTGCCATCAGGTGCCATGTTAAACTTCCAGTGACCAGTATGAGAGAGTGAGAGCGATAACACCAAATTTAACACACCTGATCCCCATTCACACCTGAGACCTTGTAACACTAACGAGTCACATGACACCAGGGAGGGAAAATGGCTAACTGACCCAATTTGGACATTTTCACTTAGGGGTGTTCTCACTTTTGTTGCCAGCGGTTTAGACATTAATGGCTGCGTGTTGAGTTATTTTGAGGGGACGGCAAATTTACACTGTTATACAAGCTGTACACTCATTACTTTACATTGTAGCAAAGTGTCATTTCTTCAGTGTTGTCACATGAAAAGATAGAATAAAATATTTACAAAAATGTGAGGGGTGTACTCACTTTTGTGAGATACTGTACATACGTAGTGCGGTCGGCAAGTGGTTGAGCAACACATATGGCAGTTCAGAGGGTGCATTTGGCCTGCTTTGCATTGTGTTGTGTTTCTGTTCACACATTTAAAGTGCTGACCAAAGAAAAAGCATTAAAGTGTTATTAAACCCACATCATTAAAAACTATCAATACATGGTGTATTACATGCTGTTCATACTTAGTCATTATGCAATTCGATTTCTGTATTCTGCAAAAAAACAAGTTGATCCTGCTGCTCTCTATCTCCCACTCCTGTCCATGTCCCCAATGCAGTTGGGTATTTGTCAGAGCAGTGTTGGAAGCTCTGCACATGCTCAGTTTTCAGCATATTTCTACCCTAAGCATTTCCTCCCTATCACATTTGAGAAGCCCATGTGACTATAGAGACACACATGTGGGCATATACACTCTGGATAAATGACAGCCCACTCCCTCCCTCCTCCTCCTTCTCCATGCCCAATAACCAGCTAAGCACAATGGGGTGGAATATTACATCTTGATTGATGGAATCTTCACCTCTCTCTTATTCTAAAACACAGGCTGGAGGGGCGTGACACAGCAAGTGACTGGCAGAAATCCACTTACACCATGTTATCGCCGAAAAATAATAAAGATTTAATTTCAGTTATATATTTGTTTTACTCTGTATTCCAAAGACTGATTTTTTTTTATTTTGACCGTATGACCAGCAACAGTGGACTAGAAGCTCCTCCTGCTTATATTTCCCTGCAGACAGGCTGGGAAAGAGCTGGATCATATGACAGCTGTATTAGATGTTTTTGAATTAAAATAATTACAGTGCCTAGATTTGCTCGAGGACTCTACTATCGAGCAAATTACGATATCCGATCATGCACTGATTACGCTCTCAATCAACCTACCGGCCGGACAAAGCAGGGCCTGGCTCTGGAGGTTGAATGAGAACCTGTTAGACGACCCGAGGGTGGTGGCAGGGATCGAAGCGACACTGTCCAACTACTTTGAGGACAATGGCAGAGGGGAAACAAGTGGAAGCACAGTATGGGAATGTCACAAAGCGGTAATCAGGGGCGCCCTAATTATGTGGGGCTCCAAAATTAAGAAGGAAAGACAGGCCGACTTCAATAGGGTCCTATCTGAACTTCAAAAAGCCGAATTGCAGCATAAACGGACGGCGGACAAGGCAGTGCTTCTACGCTTGGCTGAACTCCGCACGCTGTTCTCCAAAATGATAGACAGACGTATAAATAAACGCTTGCGCTGCGTCGCTCATAAATACTATGAGCACGGCAACAAATGTGGGAGAATGCTGGCCAGGGCTCTGCGTAAACGTCACACAGCTACGCACGTCCACAAACTACGTTTGCCCAATGGAGACATGACCCAACACACGACAAAGATAGCATCACTTTTTCGTGATTACTACGCGACACTGTACGACCTACGAGGCCAACCCACACCGGCAGAAACGGCACGGAGGCGTGAACATATAACGTCATACCTAGCTAGCGCAGGTTACCACACACTGTCCGCTGAACAGAAGGCAGACTTGGAGCTCCCCATCTCGTCCTCGGAAATATTGGCCACGATACAATCCCTCCCAGGTCAAAAAAGCCCGGGGCCTGACGGCCTGACGAAGGCATACTACGAAAAGTTCTTCACACGACTCCAACCCCACATGTGCTCCCTCTTCAACGGCTTAGCCCCGGAAGGAGGTTTCCACCCGGATGCCTTACGGGCTCACATATCAGTTCTTCCTAAGGAAGGCAAGGACCACACCCTCCCCCAGAGTTATCGCCCAATATCTTTGCTGAACACAGACCTAAAGATATTTGGCAAGATAATCGCACGCAGACTTCAACGTTTGCTCACAGATATCATCCACCCCGACCAAACAGGTTTCATTAGTACTAGGGAGGCGCGAGACAACACTAACAGGGCATTACATCTAATTCATTGGGCCAGAACACGCGATCGGATGCCCCGTACGTGATTCTCTCGACGGATGCCGAGAAGGCATTCGATCGCGTGGACTGGGATTTCCTCAGAGCGGTTCTGGAGAAAATGGGGCTAGGCCCACATATGATGAAATGGATAATGGGGCTCTATACATCCCCGACTGCGCAGGTAAAAGTAAATGGAGGGCTGTCACTGGCGTTTCCCATTCGGAACGGTACGAGACAGGGTTGTCCTTTGTCTCCGCTGCTGTTCGCCCTGGTACTGGAGCCACTGCTCCGAAGAATACGGGCGAACCCAAACATTAAGGGGGTCAGGGTGGGAAACACGGAGCACAAACTGTCCGCTTATGCAGATGATATCTTGTTCCACGTGGTCGACCCCATAGTCTCACTGCCAAATCTGATGAAGGAGCTTGCCACCTGCAGTCAGGTATCTAATTTCCAAATCAACTACTCCAAGTCAGAAATCTTACCCATCATTGTGCCATCGAATCTAATCACCTCCCTGCAGGGAAGTTTCCCATTCACGTGGGCGTCCTCCCCCTGAAATATCTGGGCATTCACTTAACGAACAATATAGCTGACCTCTATACCTTAAACTATGCCCCTATGCTTAGACAAATTGACCAAGACCTGCGTGCCTGGGATAAGGACACATTCACCTGGGTGGGCCGCACAAACATTCTTAAGATGGTGACCTTGCCACGTATATTATTTTTGCTGCAGATGCTGCCTATCCCTTTGCCGAACCGTTTTTTTAGGGAACTTCGCAGTCTGTTCATCAAATTTGTGTGGAGAAACAAGAGACCCAGGATAGCCATGGCATTGCTACAGAGACCCAAGAAGGCCAGGGGACTTGGTATACCCAATATCTCCCAATATTATAAAGCGATAGCACTACAAAGGATCCTTAACTGGAGGTTCCACACAAAAACCAAGCTGTGGGTACAGATGGAGAAGGTTATGGCAGGCAGAAACCTAGCATATGCCCTCTGGGTGCCAGGAGACAACAGGGGCCTCTCCGTGTGGGCATCTCCCCTAACCACCCACGCTCTTAAATTGTGGGACATACTGAATGTGTGCCTCTCACTGGCACCCGGCACCTCACCACTGGCACCGGTGTGCGGATTTCCCTGGTTCTCCCCAGGAGAACAGATAGCTGCCTTGGGGTCCTGGGTGGCAGACGGCACTATCAGTCTGGCGCGCTTCATGCAAGGACACTCCATGCTACCACTATCGACACTGAGAGAGCGATTTGGGAGCTTTCCGTTCGATTTCTGGAGACACCGCCAATTAACCACTTTTATAGCCTCAAGACATCATGGGTCACAGGTCAGGTCCACCCTCACGGACTTTGAAAGCCTGTGGGCAGAGCAGGACCCACCGCCACACATGATCTCAGTGCTGTATAAGCTTCTTGAGGGAGCTAGGCCACATGACGATCCACACTTCATAAAGGAGTGGGAGAGGGACCTACAATGCCAGTTTACTGAGGAGCAGATCGGACACCTCTTCCATCTGACGCATGCTAGCTCAGTGGAGTCAAAAGCACAAGAAAATGGTTACAAGCTTTTAACCCGTTGGTATAGAGTACCTACTGTGCTGGCAAGGTATTACCCATCTACGTCAAGGCTCTGCTGGCGGGGCTGTGGGATGGAGGGAACGCTCCTACATATTTGGTGGGAGTGCCCTGTCCTGCGACCCTTCTGGCAGAATGTCCGGAAACATATATCGGATGGACTGGGGATGCAACTGCCTGACTCCCCTGGGCACTTCCTACTCCATCTTCCGATTACCTCCATGGCTGCCTACAGGAGGAGTGCTCTCCCTCACCTTCTTAACGCTGCCAAACACTTAATCCCGATGTATTGGAAGAGTGACAGAACCCCGACAGAGTCGGAGTGGATTGGGAAGGTGGGGGAGATCATGGCGGCAGAGGAGTGGGTGGCCACTTGTAGAGGCACACTGAAACGCTTTGATGATATATGGGCACCCTGGAGGGAGTACATATCCAAATCGGCCCAAGTGGCTTCTAGCCTGGACCTGGCCCTACTAGCACTAGCCGACCCTCAGTTTGCAAAGAAAGCAGGAATAAATATAGATCTTGGAACGGGACGGTAGTGTGGAACTGACCTGGAGGAAAACCAAAGACCCTGCGTGACCAAAGTTGCTAAATCCATTTGCCATGATAATTTCCTGGAGTTGCTGTATGAACCTGATCTAGACTGTCCCTGGGGAGTGGCCCGGTCATATCACATTGTTGGTGGGCATGGCTGGGCACGGGGTTGGCGGGTGGCGGGCTGCGGTCCCGGGGGGGGGCTGCCCGGCCCGTAGGGACCGAATGTCCGGGGTGGGGTGTCCCTCCTCGGGGGGGGGGGCCACCGGGGGCGGACCCTGGGGCCCAGAGCCCATGGTAACAGATGCAGAAATGTGCAGTGGAGGGCTATCTTCTCAGGACCCTTTCCCCTTCCCTCTTACCCTCTATTGTTACTGAGTGTTAACAGTCTGTATTGGACTTTCTTTTGCACTTCATTGATGCATTTTGATTACTTGTGTTGAAATTCCTTAAATAAAGATTACATAAAAAAAAAATAATTACAGTGCCATCATCCACATACAGAAATAGAAGGACAATGTAAATTGAAAGGTGTGTGTTAAGTATCAATTTAAGGTAAAAAGCCATTTGCCTTTCTAACCACTTTAAGTATACTTTACACTGGAACCATTGTAGTGCTCTCTGGATAAAATTTCACACGTTGTGTAGAAATCCTTTTTCAAGCTACCTAGGATAAAGTTTGCCTGGAAAGGAACATCCTTCCCACTCAGAGGAGGGTGGAGAGGTAGAGAAAGTTGGAAGAGCTAAAATTGATACATTCCCATTTGTGCTGAGCAATATAAGAAATCTTTCTCCGTTATTGCCAGGCTCAACACCTGTCTGGCGAAAGGAGATCATCAAATCAAATGCTGAATGGAGATATAAAAAATCAATTTGACCCATCTACCCCGCACAGCCGCTGCTTTTCCTACTATTCATTTTTTTTTTTTTTTATCGAGATGAAGAAGGAAAGACTATAGCGCACCCTCGTTAGTCATGAATCTTTATATTTGTTGTAAAAAATAAACTGCACACTAGATCAAAATGCTAAACAAATGTACGCTTCTGGAAACTGTTTTTCTGTTCAGATGGAGAAGTCTGCAATACAACAAGCAAGAATGGGGTCAGTGAATGGCACATACTGGTGCAAATAAATATATATACTGTATATTGTAAAAAAACAAACAAATTATATATATATATATATATATATATATATATATACAGTTGTGCTCATAAGTTTACATACCCTGGCAGAATTTATGATTTCTTTGAACATTTTTTAGAGAATATGAATGATAACACAAAAAGATTTCATTCACTCATGGTTAATGTTTGGCTGAAGCCGTTTATTAATTGGTCTGCATGGCTGTCATCCCATAAGGAAGCCTCTTCTAAAGATGATGCACAAGAAAGCCCGCAAACAGTTTGCTGAAGACAAGCAGACTAAGGACATGAATTACTGGAACCATGTCCTGTGGTCTGATGAGAGATCAACTTAAACTTATTTGTTTCAGATGGCGTCAAGCATGTGTGGTGGTAACCGGGTGAGAAGTACAAAGACAAGTGTGTCTTGCCTACAGTCAAACGTGGTGGTGGGAGTGCCATGGTCTGGGTCTGCATGAGTACTGCCGGCACTGGGGAGCTACAGTTCATTAAGGGAACCATGAATGCCAACATGTACTGTGACATACTGAAGCAAAGATGATCCCCTCCCTTCGGAGACTGGGCCACAGGGCAGTATTCCAACATGATAACGACCTCCAAGACAACCACTGCCTTGCTAAAGAAGAGCATCTGTGGGGCATCCTCAAATGGAAGGTGGAGGAGTGCAAGGTCTCTAACATCCACCAGCTCCATGATGTCTTCAAGGAGGAGTGGAAGAGGACTCCAGTGGCAACCTGTGAATCTCTGGTGAACTCCATGCCCAAGAGGGTTAAGGCAGTGCTGGAAAATAATGGTGGCCACACAAAATATTGACACTTTGGGCCCAATTTGGACATTTTCACTTAGGGGTGTACTCACTTTTGTTGCAAGCAGTTTAAACATTAATGGCTGTGTGTTGAGTTATTTTTGAGGGGACAGCACATTTACACTGTTATACAAGCTGTACACTCACTACTTTACATTGTAGCAAAGTGTAATTTCTTCAGCATTGTCACATGAAAAGATATAATAAAATATTTACAAAAATGTGAGGGGTGTACTCACTTTTGTGAGATACTGTGTATACACTATATTGTCAAAAGTATTGGGACACCTGCCTTCACACGCACATGAACTTTAATGGCATCCCAGTCTTAGTCCGTAGGGTTCAATATTGAGTTGGCCCACCCTTTGCAGCTATAACAGCTTCAACTCTTCTGGGAAGGCTGTCCACAAGGTTTAGGAGTGTGTCTATTGGAATGTTTGACCATTCTTCCAGAAGCGCATTTGTGAGGTCGGACACTGATGTTGGACGAGAAGGTATGGCTCGCATTCTCTGCTCTAATTAATCCCAAAGGTGTTCTATTGGGTTTAGGTCAGGACTCTTTGCAGGCCAGTCAAGTTCCTCCACCCCAAACTCGCTCATCCATGTCTTTATGGATCTTGCTTTGTGCACTTGTGCAAATCATTTGGTGGAAGGGGGATTATGATGTGGGGATGTTTTTCAGGGGTTGGGCTTGGCTCCTCAGTGAAGGGAACTCTTAAGGCATCGGCATACCAAGACATTTTGGACAATTTCATGCTTCCAGCTTTGTGGAAACAGTTTGGGGATGGCCCCTTCCTGTTGCAACATGACTGCACACCAGTGCACAAAGCAAGGTCCATAAAGACATGGATGAGCGAGTTTGGAGTGGAGGAACTTCCCCAAACTGTTCCCACAAAGTTGGAAGCATGAAATTGTCCAAAATGCCTTAGTGTGCTGGCGCCTAAGGGGCCAAGCCCAACCCTTGAAAAACATCCCCACATCATAATCCCCCTCCACCAAATGATTTGGACCAGAGCACAAAGCAAGGTCCATAAAGACATCGATGAGCGAGTTTGGGGTAGAGGAACTTGACTCACCTGCACCTCAACCCAACAGAACACCTTTGGGATAAATTAAAGCGGAGACTGCGAACCAGGCCTTCTTATCCACATCAGTGCCTGACCTCACAAATGCACTTTTGGAAGGATGGTCAAACATTCCAATAGACACACTCCTAAACCTTGTGGACAGCCTTCCCAGAAGAGTTAAAGCTGTTATAGCTGCAAAGGGTGGGCCAACTCAATATTGAACCCTATGGACTAAGACTGGGATGCCATTAAAGTTAATGTGCATGTAAAGGCAGGTGTCCCAATACTTTTGGTAATATAGTATATATAGATATATATATCTATATACTGTTCTGTATAGCAGTAGCGGGCTGCCCACCCCCCCCCCCCCCATAAAAAACAAGGTCCCTTTAAAAAAGTTTAAATTTATAAACAATAAAAGTTTGTTTAAATTAACATAGTGCACTGTATTCGGCCGCTGGACACAGTGCACTATGGGAAGCGTGACCTCGTTGCAATCACATGATTGCAGGCGTCACGCTTCAATGGCAGGGTTTAATCCTGCCTTGAGGCGCTTTGCTCTGCTCTCAAGCCGCCTATTTCCTCCTGGTACTGTCAATCAATTACTGCCGTCTATTGTTGATTGATCTTGGAGGAGCCTCGACGTCACTTCCTGCCATGCAGAGAGAAGCCCGACCTCCAGGCTCCAGCCCGCTCACCGCAAGCGCTGCCTCTGCATACAAATAGCCCGCTGTCCGCATGCCGATCTCTGCACACTCCTGCCTGCCTATTAAATGGGGTAAGTGCGGGACTTGTCCCGACTTCGGGGTGGGGGGAGGTCTCTGCAAAGTACTGACAGCTGCAATGTACCCCCACCTGTGATACTGGAGGCTGCAATGTACCCCCACTTGTGATACTGGTGGCTGCAATGTACCCCCACCTGTGATACTGGCAGCTGCAATGTACCCCCACCTGTGATTCTGGCGGCTGCAAAGTACCCCCACCTGTGATACTGGCGGCTGCAAAGTACCCCCACCTGTGATACTGGCTGCAAAGTACCCCCACCTGTGATACTGGCTGCAAAGTACCCCCACCTGTGATATTGGCTGCAATTTACCCCCACTTGTGTTATTGCCTGCATTTTACCCCACCTGTGATACTGGCTGCAATTTACCCCAACCTGTGATGCTGGGGCTCTATACTGTGTCCTGTAATACTGGCTGCAATTTACCCCCACCTGTGTTATTGGCTGCGTTTTACCCCACCTGTGATACTGGCTGCAATTTACCGCCACCTGTGATGCCGGGGCTCTATACTGTGCCCTGTGATACTGGCTGCAATTTACACCACCTGTGTTATTGGCTGCAATTTCCCCACCTGTGATATTGGCTGCAATTTACCCCCACTTGTGATATTGGCTGCAATTTACCCCACCTTTGATACTGGCTTCTATATACCCCTACCTGTGATGCTGGGGCTCTATACTTTGTCCTGTGATACTGGCTGCAATTTACCCCACCTGTGTTATTGGCTGCAATTTACCCCACCTGTGATACTGGCTGCTAAATACCCCACCTGTGATGCTGGGGCTCTTTACTGTGTCCTGTGATACTGGCTGCTATATACCCCACCTATGATGCTGAGCTGTATACTGTGTCCTGTGATGCTGAGCTGTATACTGTGTCCTGTGATGCTGAGCTGTGTACTCCTGACAGAATATGTGGAATACAGGGGGCAGAGTGGGTGGATTCTATAAGGGGTGGGGCTTATTAGAAGTAGGAGGGGTCAAAAAGGAAGGGCGGGGCCTGCCCCCCCATCCTAAAACTTCACCAGCCACCACTGCTGTATAGAGGTTTTAGTGGACTGGGCTCATTTATTTTCCAGTACAAGTTTCTTCTTTTTTTTTACATTTGTTACATTTCTTAACCACTTCAGCCCCGGAAAGATTTCCAGCTTTAGGACCGGAGCCCTTTTTGCGATTCGGCGCTGCGTCGCTTTAACTGACAATTGCGCGGTCGTGCGACGTTGTACCCAAACGAAATTTGCGTCCTTTTTTTCCCACAAACAGAGCTTTCTTTTGGTGGTATTTGATCACCAATGCGTCATTTCTGATCACCGCTATAAACAAAAGAAGAGCGACAATTTTGCAAAAAAAACCCAAATTTCTTACTTTTTCCTAAAATACAAATCCAAAAAAAAAATATAAAAAAACATTTTTTTTCACCGTTTTTGGCCGATTTATATTCTTCCTCATATTTGCGATAAAAAAATTGCAATCGGCGTTTATTGATTGGTTTGCGCAAAAGTGGTCGCGTTTACGGATGATGAGAATTCATTTTTGGGGTTTTTAATTTTTTTGTATTTTTTACTAAAAATGGCGGCGATCTGCGATTTTTTGCGGTACTGCGATATTTCAGCGGACATGGCGGAACATTTTGACACTTTTTTGGGACCATTGGCATTTATACAGCGATCAGTGCTATAAAAATGCACTGATTACTGTGTAAATGTCATTGGCAGTGAAGGGGTTAACCTGCAGGGGGCGCGCTAAGGGTTAACTATGTTCCCTGGGCGTGTTCTAACTGTATGGGGGATGCCCTAACAGGGGAAGGGAAGTTATCACAGCCTTCACGTAAAGGAAGGCTGTGATCACAGCCCTTCCCCCTCACACAGAGCGGAGGTCCGTGTTTACATACACGGACCTCCGCTCATTCGCTCCGGGGGGGCATCGCGGGTGGCCGGCGGCAATCGAAGCCGCCGCACCCGCTCCCTGGCCCCCCCTGGACACAGTGAGTGCGCGGGCGCGCCTCCGGCGGCGCGCGCGCGCTCACTATACACGTTCCCGCAGCCGCCGTCGTATGACGGCGATTTGCGGGAACGAGCCACTTTGCCGCCGTCAATTGCCGATCGGCGGTCGGCAAGTGGTTAATTCAAAAGGTTTCTTTAGTAGGGAATTTTTTGTGTCCCATTGGAGAGATTGCCCTTAGAAGGTTTTTCTCTGTATTCTTATTTTAGTGACAACTTAAAGCTGAACTCCGTGATAAGAAAATATTGTCTAAATACAAGAGTCATGTGCAGTGGCGACTGGTGCTCCATTTTTTGGGGGGCAGCAAACAAACCACCCTCCACCCCCCCCCCCCGTTCGGTCAGTCAATCAAACCCAACACCCCCCCGTCACTAGTTCGTCTGCTCACCAGCCCCGCACTTACCCCATCTAGGTCGCGGGCAGCTTTGGCTCCTTCCTGCATCTCCTCCTCCTCGGCGGCTTCACCTTGCACCTCCTCCTCTGCAGTGGCTTCACGCCGGCTTGACCCTGTGCTTCCTCCTTCTTGGCGGCTTCCTCCTCGGCAGCCAATATGATTGCTTCTCTTGTCGGCCAATCGGGTCTCAAGACCTGCTTCCTGATTGGCTGGGCGGAGAATCAGGAAGACAATAGCAAATATTAATTCACTATTGTCAAACAACTGGGTGGCAGTGCTCTGCGCTCCGAGCCCACCCTTTTTTGAAGCCAATTAAAGCCTCAGGCTCTAATCATGTGTTTCTAAAGAAAAAAAAAATTGAAATCCATGCGTCTGGTGCCCTGCATGTAGATTAGGGGCCAGGCGCATGGATTGGGGGGGGGGGGGGGGTGGCACCCCTGTGCCCCTTATGGACGGACTGCCACTGGTCATGTGCATTCTTACTTGAATTTTAGTGTGCTTTGTGTATTTATTCCAGATCTGTGCAGTAATCCAGTGTGAAAGTTTGCCTTTGTGCAGGAGCTTCCTGTAATAAAGACTGCTCACTGCTGCTCCCTCTTCTGGTGCAGGGTGATTGGTTTTGTACCCACCCATTCCTGTAGTTTCCTGCAGGTAGCCTATAGTGGGTGGACCAGTTAGGTCCCTCCCACAGCTCTGATCTCTGCACAGTACAGTGATCACTACTCATACAAGATAATACCTGGGTTTGTAAAGTCATTTGGTGCAAAGTGGATTTTGATTATTTGTGGGGAATATATTTAAATTAAAGTTTTGTCTCCTGAGTTCATCTTTACAATTTACCTTACCTTTAGCCTCTGTAAAAGTGGTTATTAGAAAAAACAGAGGCTTCAAACACACTTTATTTATGCTTCAGGTACACTTACCTTGGGTTCACTATATCAAACTGGGTAGCCCACGTCCCTTCTGAAAAGCTTTGAGACAGTAAGAATAGAGATAAGTTGCTTATGTTCAAAGTGCTGGATTATCTAGGCACCACATAGAAAGTGAAGTGTTTATCTCATGCTTTAAGTGACTCTGTGGATAAAATAAAATCTGTTCCTTTCAATGCAGACAATTTATACTTACCTCTCTCATGGCCAGCGCAGCCAGTTTGTAGGCAGGCATTGGGGTGCAGTTTGTCCGATGACCTAAAGGTGGCACTGTGTCACTTGTTAGTGCTCAGAAGAGCACTGGGAACTAAATTGTCCCCTATTCAGGCTTCCTGGCAGCCATATTGTGGAGGCTGGCATCTCCTATTGGATGCTGAAATCCCTTGCAGCCCGGGAACTAAATTTTCACCTATTTGGGCCTCCTGGCAGCCATATTGGGGAGGCTGGCATTTCCTATTGGATGCTGAAATCCCTTGCAGCCTGGGAACTAAATTGTCACCTATTTGGGCCTAGGGTTGCCACATCATCCCTTTAATCGAGGGCACATATTAATTACACAGGTTCTGTGGGTGATTAAGGTGGTAATTAAACTCACTTGGTGCCTCATCTGTATTAAATTAGCCTCAGAACCTGTGCAATTCATATGTGTCCTGAATTAAAGGGATGATGTGGCAACCCTATTTGGGCCTCCTGGCAGCCATATTGGGGAGAATGGCATCTCCTATTGGATGCTGAAATACCTTGCAGCCTGGGAACTAAATTGTCCCCTATTTGGGCCTCCTGGCAGCCATATTGTAGAGGCTGGCAACTCCTATTGGATACTGAAACACCTTGCAGCCTGGGAACTTAATTGTTCCCTATTCGGGCCTCCTGGTGGCCATATTATACAGGCTGGCATCTCCTACTGGATGCTAAAATCCCTTGCGGTTTGGACAGCTATCTTGTCACAGTGAATGGTAAATAGGGGTTTCTGCATGAATGGGCATGCCTGAGGTGGCAAGTAGGTCAAGGACACAGCCCTATTGTTAGAGAGAGAGTTGGAGCAGAGTTAGGGAGATGTATCTGAAGAGGAGTTTCACCTTACATGGTATGCCTTCAGCCAGCTTCTTGGGACTCCCACCATCAGCCAAATAAACTGCAAGGGCTTTAGGGAGTTCAAGGCAACTCAGTAATCGGATACCTCCTCAAAGGGAAGTGCTCCCTGCTTAAATGTAAGCATTTACGGTACCTGAAAAAGACAGGGTATTAGCCTTGTGCAGTTCCTTTAATGCAGAGATCTGAATCTGAGTCTGAATCCCAGGAAGCTTCTGGCCAATCCCAATTCACTACACATATCCAGGGCATTCTTCTGCATACTCCAAGATATCCCTGCAAGAATGTAAGAATCCAGAAGAAGCAGATTCCTCTCAGATGATGTCAGAAGAGAAGGTTTGGGCACAGGACCCGATGTGCAGTGGTGGCGCAGCAGGTTACACCACATAATGCTGGCTTTGCTCAGCTTCTGAGTAAGATTTTTAAGGACAATCAAATGGTTAAAGTAAGAAAAAGAAATGGAAAGAGATAAATGAAGTTCCTCTTTAACTGCAGCAGAGAGAACTCAGGCTCCATGCTCTGCCAGACAGGGCTGTACTGTGTGGGAGTGCTATGCAAATCTCAAGACTGAGTGAACAGATATACAGTAAAACCTTGGATTGTGAGCATTGCAAGCGAATTTCCCCATACAAAATAATGGAAACTCTGATGATTCGTCCCAGAATCATTTATTCATAAGTCCTTCAGTCTATAGTCCATATAAAAAGATTATAGCAATGTGATAGGTTGTGTAACCATAAAATGTCCATCCACAAATGGCCGCCTCCACAAGAGGATTAGAAGCAAAAATTCAGCAGGAGTGACAGAGTATAAAAGAGAAGAGAGGCGCCTCTAAGCAGGGGTGTTGCTAGGGGGTGGCTACTGGGGCTATAGCCCCGAGTCTGGGGCCCATAGCCCCGAGTCTTTTACCAGGTGGGTGAAGTTCTGCAATTAGCAAGTATGTCTCTCTGGGGACCCTAATGTAAGGGGAACCCACACTCAGGTATGTAACAATATTTATATATATATATACACACACACACACACACACATATATATTATATACATGTGTATGCCCACTCAAGCGTATTACTTTCTTTACTATGCTACTATGGGCCCTAGCCCCAGATCTTTTGTAGACCTAGCAACGCCCCTGCCTCTAAGTGTAGCAATATGGTTACATTTAATGAAACTCACATGGTTGATGATTAAAAGAGGCACATCTAAGTATGGAGGCATCCGGGGTAAAGCTGTACACATAGACCGTCCTCCGCACTGTTGGCTCTCACCGCTTTCAGTCTGTAATCGTGACTAGTAAGACTACCCTGCAGTAGAGCAATCTGAAAACAAGGCTTGAAGGACTCATGGAGCGCAGCGTGGAAGGGATGACGTTGATGACGGTGCAGAGGACGGTCTGTGTGGACAGCTTTACCCCAGATGCCTGCATACTTAGATGTGCCAATTTTAATCATCAACCATGTGAGTTGCTAAATGTTGTACCTTCATTAAATGTAACCATATTGCTACACTTAGAGGTGCCTCTCTTCTCTTTTATACTCAGTTGTGATGTGACGCTACTTTTATATCAAGACATCGCTTGTATATCAAGTCATAATTTATAAAAAAAAATGCTTGTCTTGCAAAACACTCTCAGACCAAGTTACTCTCAATCCAAGGTTTTACTGTACAAATCTTTTTCCATATGTGTATTCTATATGTGCATTTAGCTGTTTGCTTGGAGTTCACATTTAAAGGCTGATTAAGCCAAATTGATTATTTACACCTTTTATTCAATGATTCTTCCAAAATATTCACTAAACTTTTCCTATGCTAAAATAATGGTGATATTTCTTGTAATAATCATGCACTACCAGAAGAGTCAAAGGTGAAAGGTGGCGGTAGCTATATTAAGGAGATCTTGAGGTCCCCCAAGAAACAAGAGATGGCAGCCGGTGACTGAACCCAAAACTGAAACATTGCTTTTGGGTGGACTGACCCTTTAATAAAACAATATTGTGCTCAAGACTGCTACACAAACCAGGGCGAAAATAAATCAGATCGTTTTGAAAGTCATCAAACTTTTAGAAAGCAGAAAGGACCCATGTGACACGGTTCTGTGATGTATGTCATGCATTGTATAGATAGGTCATATGGAAAGTCAGCAGTAAATCTCTCATTGATCTGTCCACTGATGCATTTCATTGATATTGCTCTTAATGTATGCCGTACCTTCCTTCTGTTTGTAATTGGTGTTCCAGAATGCGTTGGGCCATGTACTTGGCCTCTGACATAATCAATAGTAACATTGACCCATGTAAACTGTGTTGATTGAATCTCCAGTAAGTTGTGGATATAGATAAATTGGAAAGAGATACAGCAAGAGAATACTGAGAAACTGCATTGCAAAACACACAAAGTGGAGAACAATGGTCAGTTCGGTCTGTGGCAGCATAGCTCCCGGCTGTTTGTTGTTTAGAAGGACAACCTCTGTTCTTGGGCCCAAATCCCTCTGTCCCCAATTCCTTTACCAGTGTCTGTTTTTTTGCAAAATTCTGTTATACAGATATAACAAAAACATATAAAATTAAACCAGCCTTTCCAACCGAAGTGCTGCAGTGCCCTGGGATACCGTCCAAGTTTGTCATGGGTGGTGGCATAACATTAACTACTTGCTGACCAACCTATAGCACCTTTACTGCTACAGGGTGGCATCTGTGCACAGGATCACGAATATATACGTAATCCTGCAATACCGCCTGCATGGGGGCGTGCCACCAAATGGGCCAGATATGCAGTGATAATTCACAGCAGATGCCGATCTGCAGGTGCTGGGCACTCAATGTCCTCCGGCACCCAACGATCGTCAGTAAATTACACAGGACAGGGGGTCTGCGTATATGTAAACAAGGCAGATCGCCATTCTGACTGGGGGGAAGGTATGGATTCTGTGTTCTTGCAAAACAGGGACTAAAATCCACCTCTTCCCCTAGTAAAAGCAGCACACATAGTAAACACAAACACTGGCTAGGCACACAGTTAACTCTTTGATCACCCCTGATGTTAACCCCTTCCTAGCCAATGGCATTAGTACAGTGACAGTGCATATTTTTAGCACCGATCATTGTATTAGTGTCACTGGTTCTTGCAAAATGTCAGCTAGGATCCGATTGTCCGCCACAATATCACAGTCCCACTATAAATTGCTGATTACTGCCATTGCTAGTATAAAAAAAAATCCACAAATATATCCCATAGTTTGTAGACCCTATAACATTTGCATATACCAATCAATATACGCTGATTTGGATTTTTGTTTACAAATATACATGTAGCAGAATATATATTGGCCTAAATTTAATAAGAAATTTGAACCTTTACTTTTTTAAACCTTATGGACCTTGCTTTGTGCACTGGTGTGCAGTCATGTTGGAACAGGAAGGGGCCATCCCCAAGCTGTTCCCAGACAGTTGGGAGCATGAAATTGTCCAAAATGTCTCGGTATGCTGATGCCTTAAGATTTCCCTTCACTGGAACTAAAGGGCCAAGCCCAACCCCTGAAAACAACCCCACACCATAATCCTCCCTCCACCAAATGATCTGGACCAGTGCACAAAGCAAGGTCCATAAAGACATGGATGAGCATGAATGAGCGAGTTTGGGGTGGAGGAACCTGACTGGTCTGTACAGAGTCCTGACCTCAACCCAATAAAATACCCTTGGGATGACATAGAGCGGAGGTCTTCTCGTCCAACATCAGTGCCTGACCTCACAAATGCGCTCTCGGAAGAATAGCCAAACATTTCCATAGACACTCCTAAACCTTGTGGACAGCCTTCCCAGAAGAGTTGAAGCTGTTATAGCTGCAAAGGGTGGGCCAACTCAATATTGAACCCTACGCACTAAGACTGGGATGCCATTAAAGTTCATGTGCATGTAAAGGCAGGTGTCCCAATACTTTTGGTAATATAGTGTATATGGTATCCTCATGCACGTCAGGAGTAGGAGAATTTATTTTGGATTTTTTTTTAGTGGTGGGTCATAAAAATGGCATAAAAATATACAGCTAAAGTTTAAAATATATATTTTCACTATTTCGGTCCAGTTTTCACTAGATAAAAAAAAAAAAACAGGAGATAGTCAGGATTACAAAAAATAACCTCTATTAACACTAATACTCTAGACTAGACACACTGCACTAGTTAAGACATTGACTTAATTATTTGTAAGAAACCCAACTGGATTAAAGTGGATGTATACTTAAAAAAAACCCCCGTAAGACAAAGGCATAATGAGCTAGTATGCACCGCATACTAGCTCATTATGAAATACTTACCTTAGAACGAAGCTCCGACGGGTACGCTCAGGCCCCGCAGAGGGAGCTGACATCTACCTCAGGGGATCCTTCCGGGTTTGCGGCTCCGGCGATGTGAGTGGCATGATCGCGGGAGCCAGTCTTTCCGGCAAGGTCTGGCACTATGCGACAGGCCTTCGCCGGGACATCACGGCGCATGTGCCGTGACGTCAGCACCTACATGAAGGGAGAATATCTCCTAAACCGTATAGGTTTAGGAGATATTCATTTTACCTACAGGTAAGCCTTATTATAGGCTTACCTGTAGGTAAAACTCACTAAAATGGGTATACAACCGCCTTAACCCATATATACTGTATATGCCTTATTCACAATCATGTCACCCCTATGCTCTATATGTTTGTTGTATGATTTTTGTTAATTTATCTTATGTATAGCACTCTAAATGCCCGTACACATGATGCGAATTTCGGACTAGAACTTTCTTTCAACGATCGATAGTCCAAAATTGATACTGTTAGTATGCTCATTTCGACAGCCTATTTTGATTTTTCGTAAGACAAAGGCTGGTTGTGCAGACTAGAACATTTTTTTGTCGTACGGCAACTCAACCTCCGATTTTCTCTAGTACTGTTTCGTACAAAAAAAATTGTACGATCAAAACTACGCATGCTCGGAAACGAAAAAATACATACAAAACTATTCAACACATTACATCACTTCTGACGTTGAATTCGGACGTATGAAAATGTTTGTATCGTTAGTACGCTCTTCACTTTCGACTTGAGAACATCCAAAAAAAAACGGACATTTTGTCGTCCGAAATTTGCATCGCGTGTTCGAAGGTTTTACACCTGCTGATAACCTCAGGGGAAAAAAAGGAGATAGCCATTAAGGCCCGATCAGAGAAGTGGAGCACCTGTTTTGTTTGTATCTGCACAAGCACTCTTTTATTTGGATTTTTTTATTTTTTAATGTTTATATGACTACTTAGCCAAAGGCCCCTTTAAGTGCCCATTCACACAGGGGCGACTTGCGCTCCCACTTGAGTCGCCCCAAGTTGCTTGACATTTGAAATCCCATTGAAATGAATGGGAGCCGTCTTATGGAGCGACTTCAGAAAAGGTTCTTCTAGGTGACTTCTATCCGACCTTTGCCCATAGAATTCAATAGAAGTCGCCTCCAAGTTAGATACCCCATCTAAATGGAAGCGACTTTACAGTTAAAAGAAATTAATTTATCCAGGGCAACCCCATCCCTCCCTTCTCTGATTGGCCACAGGCAAAGTCGCCTGGCATAGTCAAGTTTGAAGTTGCCTTCAAGTTGCTATCAAGTTGCCTGGCAAAGTCGCGCCTGAAGTCAGATCGCCCCTGTGTGAATGCAGCCTCATATGGGCTTTCCAGTCAGGTCTTGTCAGTTTTTCAGATGGACCTAATCGGACGCTCCATTCAGCCCTATGGAGCGATAATATGTCCGCTGAGACCCAGTGTTATCCGATCCGATCCTGTCCGTGAAATCCAGATGGGTGGTGGCTCTATTTTCCATCTGTTTGGAGGATCGGATGAAAATGGACAGGTGTATTCGTTTTCATCTGATCTCCCCATAGAGGAGAGTGGGCTCTCTGCACAGTGAGTGGAGACGGACCAAATGTACCCGCCAGGTGGGCCGCCTGAGGCGGAACACCCCTTAGTGAGGTAACTAGGGGCGACTCGTCCGCCTACTGTCCAGGCAGAGGTGAGTGACACGTCTCTCGGGTGAGAGGAGATACCCCTCTAGTCTACTTTTGCTTATGTGGACAGGTAAAAGTAGGCTAGGAGGTTTGTCTACCTTTTATCTCGGTGGTGGGTAGACCTAAAGTGCCTGTCCTAGCCTAGCCTATTGTGACCCAGAGTCGCCTGTATAATAGCGAGGTATCCCGACTTACCTCGCAGGCTAATCCAGGTAGACTTTTTGACTGTTCTGGACTGACCTTTCGGGTATACTCCGAC
>BLSH010101079.1:1330906-1345295 GCA_018402905.1 Glandirana rugosa | reverse complement strand
AACTCACTGATCCCAGCTCTTCTCTCCTCACACTGGACTCTGTGTGAGGAGAGAAGAGCTGGTAACAGTGAGTTACCGCTCTGTTTACACTGGATGTGATCGGCTGTGAAGTAGATCACAGCCGATCACAAGGTATCAGCCGCCGGCCGGCGGCTGATACTAGTGTCGGTGACAGGCAGTGTTCCCCAGGAACACGCCGCCACCGACACGCACGCGCAGCGCGCTCCCGATCGCACGCATGCGCCGTGCGAACGGCGGGCGTGCCGTTTGTGATCAGCTGTGACTTCGTCACAGCCGATCACGTGGTGAACAGCCATAACCAATGGCTGTTCACCCCTGTCGGTGAAGCGGCGTGTCCTGGGGACACGCCGACACCGACAGAGCCGGGATGTGCGCGCCCGATCGTGCGCAATCCCGGCTTAAAGGGAGGACGTCATATGACGTCCACCCGCTGTGAGAGCAGGACCGCTCCACCGTCATTTGACGGTGGGCGGTCCTGAGGCGGTTAAAGTTATTTTTTTATTATACACACAAACAAACTCTTCTATTAGATATTTGGCTGGATTCACACATATGCTTTATTTCATCGTGCAGAAAAATTGGTATAAAGTGCATTACGATAAATTACAAATGGCAACCCAGTGCACATGTACAGTTATTGGCACTGTACTTGCAGTTACTTAGTTAATCTGGTTGAAAAAATGACACAAGTCCATCCAATTCAACCGACATAGAAAAAAAAAAAAAAACTAACAAACACACAAATAGAAAACCTCCATACAGTATATACAATTCTATACCAACAGTTGATCCAGAGTAAGGCATAAGACCCAATAAAGCATGATCCAATAAGCTTCAGCAGGCAAATAAAATTCCTTCCTGATCCACTGAGAGGCAATCAGATATTTCCTGGATCAACTTTACCTATAAATGTTAGTACCCAGTTATATTATGTACATTTAGGAAATAATCCAGGCCTTTTTTAAAAACAATCTACTGAGCTGCATCTACATTTTCACAGGTCTGTGAAGAAGCCTTTCTATATTTGGAGATTAAATCTCTTTTCCTCCAGACATAAAGAGTGTCCCCTTGTTCTCTGTGATGACCTTAAAGTAAATAACTCACTACCAAGTTCACTATATGGACCACTTATGTATTTGTACATGTTGATCATATCCCCCCTTAATCTCCTCTTCTCAAGAGAGAATAAATACAGTTCCTCTAATCTTTCATCATAGCTGAGCTCCTCCATGCCTCTTATCAGTTTGGTTGCCCTTCTCTGCACTTTCTCCAGTTCCCCGATATCCTTTTTGAGAACTGATGCCCAAAACTGAACTGCATATTCCAGATGAGGTATTATTAATGATTTGTACAGGGGCAAAATGATCTCTCTCTCTGGAGTCCATACCTCTCTTATTACAAGAAAGGACTTTGCTCGCTTTGGAAATGTATGATCTAACAGAACACCCAGATCCTTCTCCACCACTGATTCCCCTAGTTGTACGCCCCCTAGCATGTATGATGCATACATATTCTTAACCCCCAGGTGCATAACTTTACATTTTTCAACATTAAACCTTATTTGCCCAATTAAATGCACTACAACACGTGTGGCGTGTGTTACATTGCTGAAATTTAATATGTACAAGATGCACTGTTAGCTCATTTAACACATGAAAAGTGCACAGATGCATGGGGGGCATTTCACCTCCTGTAAGATTAATTTGGGAAGACTGAATAACAAAAAAAAAAATTGCCATTGTTGGTTTTTCCATTTCACTGTCAACAATTCCAAATTTGTATTCATTTCCTTTTTCTCCAGTTTTTATGAGAATCCAACATTATAAAGAGCACATTTGCTAGAACTCCATAAAGGATGACCGTAGAGTCAAGTTGTAGCCCACTTTGGGGTACAGAGTTATTGCTTACTTTGTAACCTCTAGAGGTCCTCACCTCCATTCCAGTTAGGACTATAAGTAGCAAGGAAGGGGGGAGGGTTGCTAAGTTTAGAAATGGTACCTGTGGCTACACGGTAACCTGCAAAATGTACAATTTGTCTGGAATTCTCTATGAAAGATAGCAGTGCACTTCTGGTATATGGGTGTCCCTAGGCACTCCTGTGCCTCCAGCCTCATAGATATATATCTGCAGTGGGAGTTTTAAGGCAATGCTGCCTCTAACTGATCTCATGAGATTTGGAGTAAGATTTGGTGATGTCACCACTGTACTGTCCACTGTTCAATTTGTTGTAAACTTTAACATGAGGAAGCATATCTAGATGGCTATATTTATCTAGATGGCTGCCTTCACATAGAGACACCATGCAGAACATGGTAAGTCGTTAACAAGGAGACCACATGCTATAATGGTGATTAGTCCTTTACCCTCTGCCTGTCTTTTTTGTGCACAACTTCCCGAGTTCAGTTCCACTTTAACAAATGAATTGTCACTTTTTCTTAATAAAGTGTATTAAAAATCGTCATACCTTTCATCAAACTGATGGATGCATAAAATATTTTAAAAAAATGGATCATATTTCTAAAATATCTTATCTCTAAAATATATACTATATTATTCTTTTCTAAAGCTTGCCTCCACCAGGCATATTATATCTAACTTTGCTATTCACCAAGTGATGTGAAGTCTAGCCATGTACTCTAAAAAAGAAACCCAGTCATTATCTTTGTATCAGCCTTTCCTGATTTGACTATGATGCCATGAGAGATTACAGAAGCAAACACTGTTAATATTAGATTAACATGCTGATTTGAGCAATGAACTGCGGTTGAGATTTACAAAGGGCAGTTGGGGAAAGTGACAAATCACTGATTGCACTGTGGTTGCTGTCGACATTGTAGAGCCTTTTAAACACCTGTTTACAGAACTTCATCTGAATACTGAGCATTGCCGAAATACCCCTCGGTGATTTGTAGTTTCTTTCCCCGAACTGTCGCTTGAAGTGAAACAATTAGTTTTAAGACATAATGGATTCTACTTTAGTTCAGGAGGTGCTAGTCTTGAATACTGAGTTTTATCTCATTATTCATGATTAGTATTTGTCTAGTTTTATCAGACAGAGGTGGTGAATTTCCCAGTACATTTTTGAATATCATTTTATTGCATAGAACGGAATATTCCAATCAAACATTTTATGTTTAGGCTGACTCATGAGATACATTTTACCTGCTGTGCATCTACACTTTTTATTTTGCCATGCACTTTCTGCACCTGGTTAAAAAATGTTGAATTTAGTTCAGCGGTGCAGTTATGAATATCAATCCATTTGCTGATTTATAGGGTCACCTTAAAAGTACATCTAAAGCCAAAAATTGTATTTATTTATTCTGGATAGAGTAGAGGAAGGTTAAAACCACTGTTGGTTTCTGTTCTATGTACTCAACAGGATGTGAGGGTATATCCCTTAATTTCCTGTCCTATAAATTCAACTGGAAGTGAGAGTATATTCCTTAATTTCCTGTCGTACAGGCTCAACAGGAAGTGAGGGCATATCCCTTAATTTCCTGTCCTATAGGCTCATCAAGAGGTGAGACTATACCCCTTCACTTCTTGTCCTAGCAACTCAACAAGAAGTGAGAGTTTACCCCTTTATTTCCTATCCTATAGACTCAACAAGAAGTGAGAGTATATCCTTTCACTTCATGTCCTATAGATGCCTCAAGAATGAAAGTATATCCCTTAAATACCTGCCCTATAGACTCAACAAGAAGTGAGATTATATCCCTTCACTTCCCGTCCTATGGATTCAACAAGCCATGAGAGTATATTCCTTCATGTCCTGTCCTGTAGATTCAACCGGAAGTGAGAGTATATCCATTCATTTCTTCTCCTACAGACTCAACAGGAAGTGAGAGTATATCAATTTCTGTCCTATAGATTCAACTGGAAGTGAGAGTATATTCCTTCATTTCCTGTTGTATAGGATCAGCAGAAAGTGAGAGTATATCCCTTCATTTCTTTTCATATAGACTCAACAGGAAGTGAGAGTATATCCCTTCTCTTCCTGTCCTATAGACTCAACAATAAGTGAGATTATATCCCTTAATTTCCTGTCCTATAGACTCAACAGGAAGTGAAGTATATCCCTTCACTTCTATTCCTATAGACTCAAAAGGAAGTGAGAGTGTATCCTTTCACTTCCAGTCCTGTAAACTCAACAGGAAGTGAAAGTACATCCCTTTACTTCTTGTCCTATAGGCTCAACCAGTAGCGAGAGTATATTTCTTCACTTCCTGTCCTTTAGATTCAACTGTAAGTGAGAGTCAGAGTATATCCCTTCACTTCCTGTCCTATAGATTCAACTGGAAGTGAGAGTATATTCCTTAATTTCCTGTTTTATAGGCTCAACAGAGAGCGAGAGTATATCCCTTCACTTCTTTTCCAATAGACTCAACAGGAAGTGAGAGTATTTTCTTTTACTTCCAGTCCTGTAAACTCAACAGGAAGTTAAAGTACATCCCTTCACTTCTCGTCCTATAGGCCCAACAAGAAGTGAAAATACAGTATCTCACAAAAGTGAGTACACCCTCACATTTTTGTAAATATTTTATTTTTCTTTTCATGTGACAACACTGAAGAAATGACACTTTGCTACAATGTAAAGTAGTGAGTGTACAGCTTGTATAACAGTGAAAATTTTCTGTCCCCTCAAAATAACTTAACACACAGCCAATAATGTCTAAACCGCTGGCAACAAAAGTGAGTACACCCCGAAGTCAAAATGTCCAAATTGGGCCCAATTATGTTGTAAAGCGCTGCGCAAACTGCCAGCTCTATATAAATCCTGTATAATAATAATAATTAGCCATTTCCCTCCCCGGTGTCATGTGACTCGTTAGTGTTACAAGGTCTCAGGTGTGAATGGGCAACAGGTGTGTTAAATTTGGTGTTATTACTCTCACTCTCTCATACTGGTTACTGGAAGTTCAACATGGCATCTCATGGCAAAGAACTCTCCGAGGATCTGAAAAAAAGAATTGTTGCTCTACATAAAGATGGTCTAGGCAATAAGAAGATTGCCATGACCCTGAAACTAAGCTGCAGCACGGTGGCCAAGACCATACAGCGGTTTAACAGGACAGGTTCCACTCAGAACAGGCCTCGCCATGGTTGACCAAAGAAGTTGAGTGCACACGCTCAGCGTCATATCCAGAGGTTGTCTTTGAGAAATAGATGTATGAGTGCTGACAGCATTGCTGCAGAGGTTGAAGGGGTGGGGGGTCAGCCTGTCAGTGTTCAGACCATACTCCACACATTGCATCAAATTGGTATTCATGGCTGTCATCCCAGAAGGCAGCCTTTTCTAAAGATGATGCACAAGAAAGCCTGCAAACAGTTTGCTGAAGACAAGCAGACTAAGGACATAGATTACAGGAACCATATCCTGTGATCTGAGTACGAAGACAAGTGTGTCTTGCCTACAGTCAAGCATGGTGGTGGGAGTGTCATGGTCTGGGGCTGCCTGAGTGCTACCGGCACTGGGGAGCTACAGTTCATTGAGGGAACCATGAATGTCAACATGTACTGTGACATACTGAAGCAGAGCATGATCCCCTCCCTTCAGAGACTGGGCCACGGGGCAGTATTCCAACATAATGACCCCAAACACACCTCCAAGATGACTACTGCCTTGCTAAAGAAGCTGAGGGTAAAGGTGTTGGACTGGCCAAGCATGTCTCCAGACCTAAACCCTATTGAGCCTCTGTGGGGCATCCTCAAATGGAAGATTGAGGAGTGCAAGGTCTCTAACATCCACCAGCTCCATGATGTTGTCTTAGAGGAGTGGAAGAGGACTCCAGTGGCAACCTGTGACGTTCTGGTGAACTCCATGCCCAAGAGGGTTAAGGCAGTGCTGAAAAATAATGGTGGCAACACAAAATATTGACACTTTGGCCCCAATGTGGACATTTTCACTTAGGAGTGTACTCACTTTTGTTGCCAGTGGTTTAGACATTAAGCTGTACACTCACTACTTTACATTGTAGCAAAGTATAATTTCTTCAGTGTTGTCACATGAAAAAATATAATGAAATATTTACAAAAATATGAGGGGTTTACTCACTTTTGTGAGATACTGTATATCCCTTAACTTCCTGTCCTATAGATTTAACAAGAAGTGGGACTATATACTTTCATTTCCTGTCCTATAGATTCAACAACAAGTGAGTGTATATCCCTTCACGTCCTGCCCTTTAGACTCATCAAGAAATTAAGGTATATCCCTTCACTTCCTGTCTTATAGACTCAACAAGAAATGAGAGTATATCCTTTCATTCCCTGTCCTATAGACTCAACAAGAAATGAGAGTATATCCTTTCATTCCCTGTCCTATAGACTTAACAAGAAGTGAGAGTATATCCCTTCACTTCCTGCAATATAGACTCATCAAGAAGGGAGAGTACATCCCTTCCTGTCCTATAGATTTAACAAGAAGTGGGACTATATACTTTAATTTATTGTCCTATAGATTCAACAATAGGTGGGAGTATATCTCTTCACTTCTTGTCCTAACAACTCAACAAGAAGTGAGAGTATATCCCTTCACTTCCTGCCCTTTAGACTCATCAAGAATTTAGAGTACAGGCGGTCCCCAGGTTACAAACCAGATAGAAACTGTAGGTTTGTTCTCAAGTTGAATTTGTTTATAAGTGGGAACAGGTACATTTTTTAAGTGTAGCTTCAGCCAAAAAAAATATTTTTAAGCTTTTTGGATAGCATAGGGAAGGGTTAACACCCCTGTAATGTTTGTTTTGCTGTCTATGTTTCTGTTCAGAAGATTTTGCCTCACTTCCTGTCCCAATGATTATTGGATTTTGAAAAATTTTGGGTTGTGGTAGAAACAAGGATTGGTGATAAAGCATCAGCGAAGACACCTTTTTCCCCATAATAACTCTTACAGGAGTGAATTTCCCTTCCTAGGGGGAGATTTCCTCTCACTTTCTGTTGTCTAGCTCTGTTTTCATGTAGGAGTCGTTTGTAAGTCGGATGTTTGTAACTAGGGGACCACCTGTATATCCCTTCAATACCTGTCTTATAGACTCATCGAGAAGTGAGAGTATATCACTCCATTTCCGGTCGTATAGACTCACCAGGAAGTTATAGTATAACCCCTCACTTCTTGTCCTATAGATTCAAAAAGAAGTGACAATATATCCCTATACTTCCTTCCGTATAGATTCAACAAGAAGTGACAATATATCCCTATACTTCCTTCCCAATAGATTCAACAAGAAGTGACAATATATCCCTATACTTCCTTCCATATAGATTCAACAAGAAGTGACAATATATCCCTATACTTCCTTCCCTATAGATTCAACAAGAAGTGACAATATATCCCTATACTTCCTTCCCTATAGATTCAACAAGAAGTGACAATACATCCCTATACTTCCTTCCCTATAGATTCAACAAGAAGTGACAATATATCCCTATACTTCTTTCCCTATAGATTCAACAAGAAGTGACAATATATCCCTACACTTCCTTCCCTATAGATTCAACAAGAAGTGACAATATATCCCTATACTTCTTTCCCTATAGATTCATCAAGAAGTGACAATATATCCCTATACTTCCTTCCCTATAGATTCAACAAGAAGTGACAATATATCCCTATACTTCTTTCCCTATAGATTCAACAAGAAGTGTCAATATATCCCTATACTTCCTTCCCTATAGATTCAACAAGAAGTGACAATATATCCCTATACTTCCTTCCCTATAGATTCAACAAGAAGTGACAATATATCCCAATACTTCCTTCCCTATAGATTCAACAAGAAGTGACAATATATCCCTATGCTTCCTTCCCTATAGATTCAACAAGAAGTGACAATATATCCCTATGCTTCCTTCCCTATAGATTCAACAAGAAGTGACAATATATCCCAATCCTTCTTTCCCTATAGATTCAACAAGAAGTGACAATATATCCCTATGCTTCTTTCCCTATAGATTCAACAAGAAGTGACAATATATCCCTATACTTCCTTCCCTATAGATTCAACAAGAAGTGACAATATATCCCTATACTTCCTTCCCTATAGATTCAACAAGAAGTGCCAATATATCCCTATGCTTCCTTCCCTGTAGATTCATCAAGAAGTGACAATATATCCCAATACTTCCTTCACTATAGATTCAACAAGAAGTGACAATATATCCCAATACTTCTTTCCCTATAGATTCAACAAGAAGTGACAATATATCCTTATACTTCCTTCCCTATAGATTCAACAAGAAGTGACAATATATCCTTATACTTCCTTCCCTATAGATTCAACAAGAAGTGACAATATATCCCTATACTTCCTTCCCTATAGATTCAACAAGAAGTGACAATATATCCCTATGCTTCCTTCCCTATAGATTCAACAAGAAGTGACAATATATCCCTATCCTTCTTTCCCTATAGATTCAACAAGAAGTGACAATATATCCCTATACTTCCTTCCCTATAGATTCAACAAGAAGTGACAATATATCCCAATACTTCTTTCCCTATAGATTCAACAAGAAGTGACAATATATCCCTATCCTTCTTTCCCTATAGATTCAACAAGAAGTGACAATATATCCCTATACTTCTTTCCCTATAGATTCAACAAGAAGTGACAATATATCCCTATACTTCTTTCCCTATAGATTCAACAAGAAGTGACAATATATCCCTATACTTCCTTCCCTATAGATTCAACAAGAAGTGACAATATATCCCAATACTTCTTTCCCTATAGATTCAACAAGAAGTGACAATATATCCCTATCCTTCTTTCCCTATAGATTCAACAAGAAGTGACAATATATCCCTATACTTCCTTCCCTATAGATTTAACAAGAAGTGACAAAATATCCCTATACTTCCTTCCCTATAGATTCAACAAGAACTGAGACTATATCCCTTCATTTCCGGTCAATAGGATGTGAGAGAATATCTTTATAATGTGAGGGAAACCCTCTCTTAGACAGTTGTCATAGGAACAAGTACCGCCATTGGAAGATTTAGACTCTCTACCTTTACTGGGGGCGACCCAAAATTGTGGATGTACCCTCACTTCCATTACCAGTGACATTGGTGATAAGGACAATTATAGAGAGTGCATCTCCCTAACAGGAACACAGACAGCATTCAAAACCTGACAGTGGTTCTAACCCCTCAATACCCTATTAAGATTTTAAAAAATGGTTTTGCCTTTAGAGTTGCTTTAAAAAACAATTGTCAAAGTAACTAGTGAAACCAATCATGGAACTGCTGCTGCTGCTATCAATCCAGCAAAATTTAGAGCTGTGCTAAAGTTTATTCGATTTAGCTTAAAGTAGATGAAAAGGCTACCCGTAACCCATCTCTTAAATGATGCTTCCCCTTTCTGATCCCTTCTGCTTGCATTTTGGAATAAATTACTTTCTGAATACTTTTTTAAGTTTTTCTATGCTATCTGCAAGTGAGTTGGCATCACACATTGCAGAATTTATAGAAACTTCATGACATAAACTGGAACAGCCGATATTCATGCTGCTTGAAAAAAATTCCGAGGGTATATCTGAAAATTCAGAAGCCCTGGTGTGTGGGCCCTTTAACACACAGCCTGCAGGCTTTCAGCTATTTAATAACCCCAAGCCCCAGCGTTCCCTGCAAGCTTGTGGTGTTCTAGAACTAGTGTTTTCTCGACAGCTGAAAGGCCTTAGGTGGCTCATACCTACTCTACCATGTCTATGAAGTATCCATATTCTTCATGCCTGAAGCAAATCACCAACCATGCTTAGCGGTACCATCTGTCAGCCCAAATGTGCTTATTTCAAATGCTAAAGTTCATCCTATCCACATGCATCGATGATGGATGAATGTGAACAAAAGCTGTAAATCCTTGGAAAGGGCAGAAGAAGGGGTCCATAGCCACTTACAGAAAAAAATTGAACCCCCAGCAAACCCCACCGTTGGCACACATTGACCAAAGTAGCACCAGGGGATGGCAGGAGGATTGTGCTCATTCATGAGATGCTAAATGCTAAAACTTTCTAGTCCATCCAGTTGTTGTCCTGGTGGTCTTAAGCTATGTGCTGTGATATTTTCATTTCATGCAGCATCAGAATCCCATGCAGAATGTTGGATTGTGCAACATATATACTATAAATATACATACACACGCAGGCCACTTTATTAGGTACACCGGTTGAATTGCTTGGTAACACAAATTGCTAATCAGCCAATTACATGGCAGCAATTCAATGCATTTAGACATCTAGACATAGTGAAGACGACTTGCTGAAGTTCAAACCGCATCAAATTGGGGAAGAAAGGGCATTTAAGTGACTTGAACGTGGCATGGTTGTTGGTGCCAGACGGGCTGGTCTGAGTATTTCAAAAACTGCTGAACTACTGGGATTTTCAGACACACAGCCATCTCTAGGGTTTACAGAAAATGGTCTGAAAAAGTGAAAATATCCCGTGAGTGGCAGTTGTGTGGACAAAAAATCATTGTTGATGTCAAAGGAGAATGGGCAGACTGGTTAGAGATGATAGAAAGGCCACAGTAAATCAAATAACCACTCGTTACAACCAAGGTATGTAGAATACCATCTCTGAATACACAACACATGAAACCTTGAAACAGATGGGCTACAGCAGCAGAAGATCACACCAGGTGCCACTCATGTCAGATAAGAACAGTAAAACTGAGGCTGCAATTTGCACAGGCTCACCAAAATTGGACAATAAAAGATTGGAAAAATGTTGCCTGGTCTTTATTTCAGCTGTGACATTCAGATGGTAGGGTAAGAATTTGGTGTAAACAACACGAAAGCATGGATCCATCCTGCCTTGTATCACCGGTTCAGGCTGGTGGTGGTGTAATGGTGTGGGGGATATTTTCTTAGCACACTTTGGGCCCCTTAGTACCAATTGAGCATTGTTTAAATGCCACAGCCTACCTGAGTATTATTGCTGACCATGTCCATTACTTTATGACTACAGTGTACCCATCTTCTGATGGCTCCTTCCAGCAGGATAATGGACCATGTCACACAGCTCAAATCATCTCACCACTGGTTTCTTGAGCATGACACCACTGGACAATGAGGTCACTGCACTCCAATGGCCTCCACAGTCACCACATCTCATCCAATAGAGCACCTTTGGGATGTGGTGGAACGGGAGATTCGCATCATGGATGTGCAGCCGACAAATCTGCAGCAACTGCGTGATGCTATCATGTCACTATGGACCAAATCTCTGAGGAATGTTTCCAACACCTTGCTGAATCTATGCCATGAAGAATGAAGGCAGTTCTGAAGGCAAGAGGGGGTCCAACCTGGTACTACCAAGGTGTACCTAATAAAGTGACTGGTGAGTATATATATATAGAGTATATATATACTGTATATACCGTATCTCACAAAAGTGAGTACATCCCTCACATTTTTGTAAATATTTTATTCTATCTTTACATGTGACAACACTGAAGAAATTACACTTTGCTACAATGTAAAGTAGTGAGTGTACAGCTTGTATAACAGTGTAAATTTGCTGTCCCCTCAAAATAACTCAACACACAGCCATTAATCTCTAAACCGCTGGCAACAGAAGTGAGTACACCCACTACAAAAGAGCCAGAGGAAACATTAAATGTTAGATGGGGAACCTGTTGTACCTAATATAGGGGTGTCTTTCCCTACATGGCTCTAAAAAATAACTTGCTGTATCAGGTGGTAAAACAAGTGGAGGAGGAGGAGGTAGAGCAGCTGGTGGTTCCCAGACCCTATCACTGGATGGTATTAGATTTGGCCCATGGTCATATGATGGGGGGACATCTGGGTATTGAAAAGCCTAGGGAGTAAATAACACAGAGATTCTTTTGGCCCGGGTTGTATGCAAATGTCAAAGAATATTGTGAGTGTCAGTATTCTGTGCCATCAGCACATACTGGTAATACTGGACTATGCCACGCAATATCCTGAAGCCATTTCCTTGCGTAATACCTCGGCTAAAACTACTGCCAAAGAGCTTGTCTAGGTATTTAGTCATGTAGGTATTCCAAAAGCAGTATTGACACATGAAGGCATCCCTTTTATGTCCTGAATCAATAAAGAATTGTGTAAGTTGTTCAAAATCTCCCATCTCCGTACCTCTGTCTACCACCCGCAAACTAATGGATAAGTCCTTAAGATCACATCGCCAATACGCAGCCGCCTATTTGGACGATGTGGTCATCCACAGCACAGGTTGGGAATCCCATTTGCCCCGGGAAAACAGGAAAGGGATATAAAAAGATATCTAAGGCATTGAGAATGCCAATCAGCAGTGTTCAAACTCTAATCAAGAAGTGGAAAATGAGGGGTTCTGTTGAAACCAAACCACGGTCAGTTAGACCAACTAAAATTTCAGCCACAACTGCCAGGAAAATTGTTTGGGATGCAAATAGAAACTCACAAATAACTTCAGGTGAAGTAAAGGACTCTCTGAAAACATGTGGTGTGTCTGTTTCAAGATGCACAATAAGGAGGCACTTGATGAAAGATGGGCTGCATGGTCAAGTCACTAGAAGAAAGCCATTACTATGCAAATGCCACAAAGTATCCCACTTACAATATGCTAAACAGCATAGAGACAAGCCTCAAACCTTCTGGCACAAAGCCATTTGGAGTGATGAGACCACAATTGAGCTTTTTGGCCACAACCATAAACGCTACATTTGGAGAGGAGTCAGCAAGGCCTATGATGAAAGGTACACCATTCCTACTGTGAAACACAGAGGTAAATCACTGATGTTTTGGGGATGTGTGAGCTACAAAGGCACAGGAAATTTGTTCAAAATTGATGGCAAGATGAATGCAGTATGTTATTAAAAAATACTGGAGGAACATTTGCATTCATCGGCCAGGAAAGCTGCGCATGGGACGTACTTGGACATTCCAACATGACAATGATCCAAAACACAAGGCCAAGTCGACCTGTCATTGGCTACATCAGAATAAAGTGAAGATTCTGGAGTGGCCACCTCAGTCTCCTGACCTCAATATCATTGAGCCACTCTGGGGAGATCTCAAACGTGCAGTTCATGCAAGACAGCCCACGAATTTCCAGGAACTGGAGGCTTTTTGCCAAGAGGAATGGACAGCTCCACAAATACCACAAAAGACTTCAAGCTGTCATTGATTTTAAAGGGGGCAATACACGGTATTAAGAACGGGGGTATGTAAACTTTTGATCAGGGTCATTTGGGTAGTTACTGTTGTCATTATGATTTAAAAAAATGTATCCCATGTGGGGTTTGGCTTGCAAAGCCCCTAGAATTTCCCCATCTGGTGTCATTACTCTGCCCTTGGGGAGGCTTACAGATGATGGTGGCTCTCGTTTAAACTTAGTGTATATGGAATGTTATGTGAGCATACTGCATGCCCTTCTATATTATGTGCTTTAATAACATGAGATAACCAATAACTGTTAACATGAGCATTATGACAATAAGTCATTTATATGTCCTTACCTTGTAGAAAATTGTACCCCAACAAATGCACACACACCTCTTAAGAAGGACTCACTTGCAGTCCGAAACATGTCAGGTTTGCACACATGACTCAGCTTTGGACCAGCCCCATCATCTCCGGATTGGGGACTAGGTTTTCCACCTGTTCATGCGCCTGTTGGGTATATTTTGTACCATATTCTTTGTGGTTTTTTACTGTACCATAGATCCTATAGCATAGATCTTTGTGGTTTTTCATCCATATTGAATGTTTCTCTCTTTTTTTGCATTAACAATAACATTTTTAAATCTTGTAATAAAATGTGTACCTTTTATAAAAATACCAGATGTGTCCGTATCAATCCTAATGGGGTCAAGGGTGCTTTTCATAGCATCAACTACTTTTTTCTGATTTAAAAAGAGTAAACACAGTTGATTGATAATAAATGGCTTCACCCAAACACTAACCATGAGTAGTGTTGAGCGAACCCGGACTGTAACGTTCGGGTCCGTACCGAACTTTCGGGTGTCCGGGGCACGGACCCGGACATTTCAAAAATCGTTCGGGTTCGGTCCGGGGTTCTGCTATTTTACTCCACGTGTTGAGAAGCTGCAGGGCAGCCAATCAACAAGCGTTTCACTGGTTTGCCCTTAGAAGCCATCACAGCCATGCCTACTAATGGCATGGCTGTGATTGGCCAGTGCATCATGTGACCCAGCCTCTTTATAAGCTGGAGTCACAGTGCTGCAGTCACATGCTCCTTGGGTTAGTGTAGGGAAAGGTAGCTGAAAGCGTGAGGAAGAGAATTGAGACATTTTAAGACCTGATCCTGCATCCTGAGATAGATTACTTTACTACTGCTGTCTGTGCTGTTGCTCTGAGGACAGATAGCAGAAATTAGAGATTT
>BLSH010101079.1:1302077-1327055 GCA_018402905.1 Glandirana rugosa | reverse complement strand
CATGTTGGCTACCTCCTCCTACTCCTCTACCACCGCCACTTCCACCTACACTGCCACGGTCACGGCCTAGTCAACCTCTAGGCTCCTACTCCACATCTACCCCCCTTCCCATTTTTTTATTTGATTTTAATTTATTTTCCCTATCCCCATTTTTTTGTAGGGCACTTGCCCTAGTTTGAAGATGATTTTAGAACAGTTATATGGCTTCTACCGTTAATTAATACTTTTCAGACACAGTTTGAAGATGATCCACATTCACCTCCATTTTTGCATTTTTTATGTTTTTATTTTTTAAAAAATATTTAAAGTTATTTCCCTGTCCCCATTTTTTTGTAGGGCACTTGCCCTACCCTTACCCCCATTTTACTTCCTTTTGCAGCCCTCTAGGGCTTTCCAGGACTTTGTTACAGCCATTTTTGTGCCTAAAAGTTCGGGTCCATATTGATTTCAATGGGGTTCAGTGTCCGTGCGATCGTTCGGGTTCCGTCCGGACCCGGACTTTGTCCCGAAGTTCGGCCGGACCAGCAGAACCCGAACTTCCAGAGGTTCGCTCAACTCTAACCATGAGTAAAAGAAAGGTTTTTGTTTTATCATTCATATTCTCTGAAAAATGGCCAAGAAATCATACATTTTGCCAGAGTATGTAAACTTATGAGCACAACTGTATATACTGTATATGTGATAGGCTTAAAGCTCAACTCTGGTGTAAAATGCACTCCCTCTCCACCCCTCCCACCTCTACTATCTGATAGCAAGAGTAAAAAACAAAAACCTCTCTAACCCCCAATTTTCACATACCTTAGGGTGGTGTCACTGGATCATTCAAGTCTACATCCTTCTCCTCTCTGTTTAAATTTTTCTGGGGTTTTTCTTTCAAGGTCCATGTCACTTTATGAGTTACGTGGATAAATCCCATTGGTCGGGCAGCAGAGGTGCTCCCTTAGGATCCAGAAAAGGCCAAGAGGAGTAAAGGGAACCAGGCGGTGTTAACTTGCGGCACTGAACTAGCAGTCCCTGCAGGTGAAAATGGCATCAGAAAGGAACCTGGATAGGGGAACTCCGTTCAGTATTAACACCTGAAAGAATGGGTTAGAGAGGAGTGAAAGGGAGGGGTGATAGGAAACTTTTCCCAGCACTGGGCTTTAACACCAGCAAATAAAAAAGCCCTAAACATTAATTAAAAGGGGTAAAAAAGCTCCTATCATCCCTATCTACCCCTTCTACCCCATATAGTTTTAGCTAAGACTACAGGTGGACTTACCGTAATTTCATTGCATGAATACATATCACATATTACTATTTACATTGCGCTCACAGCTTTTTGTGATTACTGTATTGACACAAGACAATTGGACATAGTTCATCCATAGTCTTCTTTCTACTTCTCTTCAGTCCTTGGTAATTTTGACAGCCTGATACAGCAATTCCATTAGAAACAGTCAACCGGTAATCTGTTACACTGACTCTGACCAAGATAAATAGGAGAGAATAATTCCCCATTCCCCCACTCGCATCTGGCGTGTGAAGTGGTCTATTTATTACCCTCTGCCTATTCTCCAAGCGGCCCAGTAGCTGGCTGCCTCTTCTCTGTAGTTATTGGATAAATGCATTGTGGATCTTTAATCATACACGTTTAAGTCTGACACTCTGCCAAGCTTAAAGATTAATAAGGTTAATGCTGGAAAACAGAAAAGTTGAAGAAAAATAATTTTGTATTGATCTAAAGCAAGTGGGAGTTGGATATTAGTTTGCGGTGCATGTTGGGAGTAACATGGCTACGTGTTGGTGTTGCCGAATGCCTAATAGAGGGGACAAGTTGATATTGTAGTTTAGATAGAAAAAAAAGTTGCTTTCCTAAGGAGGAATTCTGTTAACAGGATTCACAACGATTAACAAGGTTATGTCAAAGACTTCCTACTACCAGGATATAAGGTGAATATGCTCTCTCACCTTCATTTTTAAAAGTACACAATATTGCCAAATGCTAGCCAATCCTAGTGCACTAGGATTGGCCAGGCGCTTCACTTCAGTTTTCTGCCCTCTATATCTTAAAGGTGCAGTCTTGTCAGACCTGGAAATCTGTGTCAAGGGTGTAGTCAAAATTTGCTTCAAGGCTCACATTTTCATCATAGCAGTTGCCTAGCCACTAATCAAACCTACGTACTTTCTGGTATCACTATCCTCATAGTCAAAATAGCAGGAATTGTTACATTGTTGGCGCCAATTTCATTCCTTAAATTCCCTCATTATTTTCATGCCCTTACGTCTACATCTCAGCATTCCTTCTGCAAGTGTGAAGAGTCACTTTGAATGTACATAGTCAGAATTAGTTGTGTGAGATCACAAGCCATGACCCTCATTTTTTACTTTCAATCATTGTTATTTGAAAAATTCAATGATAGAGACAGAAGGACATATCAATTGTTACAACAGTCATAACCCTGAACCAGGCTTACAGAAACAACAAGTAAAAACACATCCCAAGTACTGAAACAAGAAAATAAAAAGAGACGAAAAACCATAAGATATTATTACCCGCCTCTTGAGGAGATCAATTAAACTGGTCTGAACCTTCCACTGTTCTAAATTAACTCAAGGAGAGTGTTATGACCTCTGACTGACTATAACAAGTCAAAATAAGGGTACCCCATTTGTAGGGAACCTCAGAGAGAGCAAAAGAGAAAAAGAAAAAAAGAAAAATAGAAGGGGGAAAATGGAGAGAGGACAGAAGAGTGAAACCCCCAGGGGACGAGCCAGACAAGGTTAGGTCCCCTACAGGCTCACATGCACATTTTCAGCCCAAGGGCTTCAGATAGCCTTGAAGCGCCTAGCAATGTCATTAACCACACTGGCAATTTGTTCGATAAGCATAATCATCCCTGATTTTTTATAATGTGTAGTCTTTCTGGCCAATAAGAATGTGCAGGAAGAGGTGGGATAGCTTTAATCACCATCACAATCACATGTTGGATATAAAAGCCCTGCAGGTTTTAACACTTCCCAGGCACACTTGGAGAGGGCTGTAGGTATGTGCCATCACCTCTAGAAACAGACATTGTATGCAAATATTATCTTAAAGCAGGACTCTGGGGTGGCTAAAAATATTAAATTCCCCCCCCACCAGCAGATGAAGAATATAATGCTCATTTTGTCTCCGAGATGATGTGGGCGGCACAGTGGTGTAGTGGATAGCATTTTTGCTTAGCAGCAAAAGGGTTGTTGGTTCGAACCCCGACCATGACACTGCCTGCCTGGAGTTTGCATGTTCTCCCTGTGCCTGCGTGGGTTTTCTCCGGGTACTCCGGTTTCCTCCCACTCTCCAAAGACATGATGGTAGGTTAATTAGATCCTGTCTAAATTGGCCCTAGTATGTGTATGTATGCGAATTAGGGACCTTAGATTGTAAGCTCCTTGAGGGTAGGTACTGATGTGAATGTGCAATGTATATGTAAAAGCGCTGCGTAAATTGATTTTGCTATATAAGTACCTAAAATAAATAAATAAATAAAATAAATTACATAGTATTACTTACCATAGCCTGTAGTCCCGGAACAGCTGGCACTCTGGTGCTCTTTTCTCCAGTGCCAGAATGTGGACAGGCACTCTTACATCATGACATACAATGCAGGACCAGTGCCAGTTCCGGCTGTGATGACTGCCCCCCCCCCTCCCCCCCCAGAGCTGCACTTCCTAACGGTCTATGAGCCGGTTTTGTCATTGCTGACATTAACACATACAATGCAGGATCATTGGAGGCCACTGATGATCTTGCATTTTACATGATGATGTCAGAAAACAGGGCAATGACAAGACCAGCTGGAGACCCTCATAAGGAGTGGCTCTGGGGGACCAGTCACCACAGTTGGAACTGATGGGGATGGCGAACGTGGGACTTTGGATTAAGGTAAGTATTACTTTCTGAAAAATCACAGAAAGAGCAGTATATTCTTCATCTGCTGGAGGAGCAAATTCATTTTAGATCAACCCAACCCAAATATGCGGCCTCGCGGCAGACGGGCCTTGGTGCCAAACAGCCGCATATTTGCGTGCAATAGTGCAAACACAGCTGTGCCGAGAGTACCCTTACATTTTTAAAGATGTGAAATGAGAATTACTGTAAGTGTTCCAAAATAGGTGCCAATGATTAGAATCTCCTTGGGATCTGGTGTTCTCTTTGATATTAATGTATGTATTATCATGTCAAGATCAATAGAATTGTCCATAGAAAGAAGGTTGTGGATACCTATGAGTTTGGCAAAGGATTTAAAATGATTGCTAAATTATTTTAAATCAGTCGTTCCACTGTAAAGAAAATACCCTATACAGTAAGTGGTGCAGATTTCAAACAACTGCTAATTTGTCCAGGGCTGGCCAACCCAGCAAATAAAAATTATAACGTGCAGCGCTAAAAGTACCAATTGGGTATTCAGCCCAATAGAGCACAACCAGAAAACACACAGTTAGTGAATATAGTGCTAAATAGAACACTGTCCATAAATCGGTTGGGGTCATAAACCATAACATATATGTGTAGTGGTAAGTGGCATAAAACCAACATCCATAAGGTTATTTGTCCAATCCAGTAACCAAGGTGTTGGTATCATAAAAACCCACCAGCATGCATAGTGATCCTCCACCATATGGAAAAATAGGGTACTCTTACCAAATTAAAATGGCAATAAAGCATAAATAGAGTATCATGGGTCCCTCAGATTCCATCACAAGGTCGGACAGGAATTCCACTCTGAAACCATGGGTATAGAGGCACACGTTTCCTCATCAAATATAGTTGTATACCGATGACTACCACACCACGTACCTTCACCACACAGATCTTTCATGGATCCACTTAGGTATCAGATATCCTCATATAGGTTTTCCATATGTGGATGATGTTGAGCACTGGGGATATTAGATTCTTGGGAAAATGCGCTGAGAGCAGTCTTGTACTGCAGCCTGCTCAGATCCACAGGACTGGGAGGTATAGGCCTGGTATGACCCAGCAAATGCAGCCTAAGAACTGGCTACTTAATGCTAATAAAAGTCTGAAAGAACACCAAAAGTTCATTGTGGGATATGCATGTAACTTTTGCAACAGTTGGAGTCAAAATGTATGCATCTACATTCTGAAAGAAATAGCACTAATATAACCTGCAGAAATAGATATTGTAGCATCACCACAGTTTGTCATTGAACATACAGGCAAAAAACAGTCCTTATGAAACAATGTGTTGCAGGTTAATCAGCACCTTATAAATACATTCCTTACTGTTCTTTGGCAATGGTAGCAAGCAAGTAAGCAAGTTTGGCGCAAACTGAAGACAGCATATCATGAGACGACCCTCATACCAACTGTCAAGCATGCTGATGGTAATATTATGGCAGTATGCTTACTGCCTTAGTTCCTGGAAAGCTTCCTGTTATCCCTGATCCTTGAACCTGCTTGCCCATATTATTGACCTGGTTTTTGTCTGACCTGCTTCTAGTTAATCCTTTCTTGTCTATGTTTGATGCCTACCTTTGTTACCAACCTAGGCCTGGACTCTTGTCCAAGCCTTTTCCTATTGATTCTATGCCTACGCGTTGTCAACCTCTGCTCATCCCTAACTTTAATCTTTCTCATGATTTGGTGCCTTCCTGCTCAATTGTTACAAAACTTGGCCTGTGGCCCAACTGTGATCTCTACTGAACTTGGTGTATTCTGGGTGCTCCCACTGCTGTGCTTCTGCTTACATGACACCCGTGCTCCTAAGTTCAAGTCTTCGGTTCCAGCTTCCTAGCACCCTTCCATTGCCCTTGCAGCCCTTGTCCCAATTTTCAGAGGTACTCAGATAGGAATTGTGCAAGAGGCAGCTCTTGTCGAGCTCCTCATACAGCTCCTTATACAGGTATGTAGCAGAATAATTCAAAAAGAGGAAGTGGAAGGTTATGGACTAGCCTAGTCAAAGTCCTGATTTGAATCCCACTGAAATGTGGGAGATTTGAAACAGGCAGTTCATGCAAGGAAACCCACAAACATCTTGCAACCAAAGACATTTTCCATGGAGAAGTGGTCAAAAGTTTCATTGTTGGTGTCAAAGACGGGTAGGAAGTCAGGCAAAACATCCTACAAGAAGTAATTTCTGTTAAAGGGGGGGGGGGGCAATACCAGCTTCTAAGAACAAGTGTTTACTTACTTTACCCATAGTACAACATAGCATCTGTTGATATTTGATAAATTGTTGAAAAGGCAAATTTTTCTTGTATCTGTAGCGCACCCATAGTATAGGTGCTTTTACTTTTGTAGATGTTTGGTAGGAGAGTTTGGGTGGAAGAGATGAGGATGTAGCTGGAGCTGCAGATCAGGCCTCGCCAATTCGGTGTGTTCTGGGGTTGGATATCGGAAGCTGAGGATCTTCTCAGGAAAACAGCCCATGAGCACTGAAGTAGAAGAGTACCGAGTCTGGATGGAGCAGACCATGCAGGCCCTGAAAGAGTGGGACCTAACAGAGGCCCAAAAGAAGCAACACATCAGTTTGCAAGGAGCCGCTGCTGGGGCTATCAGGAACTTGAGATTCAGCAACACGACCTGTACAGCTTATGATTACCTGGCCATACTGCAGGAGGAGTTTGGGCGGACAGAAAAGGCAGCTGACCTGATCTATCAGTTTGAACATGCCCTTCAAGGCCAAGGTGAACGCCTGTCTGAATACATCAGGCGACTGAACAAGATGCTATACAAGATTGTGCTAAAAAAGGAATGATGCCTTCTGCCATACATCAGGCCAGAATACAGCAAATCTTAAAGGGGCCCTACACTCTGACCCAGTCTGACTTCAGCTGAAGACCTCTGAGGGAGTTATGTCCCTAAAATACCCAGCACTCATCAAAGTAGTGAGAGAAGAAGAGGCAATGTTCGATGACAGGTGAGTAGCTGTTCGTTCAGCCTCTGCACCTCTGGCTGAAGTCAGGTCTGTGGAGATAGTGGAGCGAAACTCTGAAATAGTCGCCCTGAAGTCTCACATGGCCCTGGTAATGGAAATGATGACCTTGTTGGCAGCAAAAATCACTGAGACAAGTGATGAGAATGTCACAGAAACATGTGTGCCTCTGACTCCATCCACTGCCTCTATCGGGAGGCTGATGGCTAATGAAGTATGCTTCAACTGTGGAGGAGTGGGACATTATCGACGGGTGTGCCCAAGATCTGGCATCCGGACTGGAGTGAAAGGGTGCTACAGCCTGGTGAAGAGGCCTGTTTACCGGCATTGGTCAAACTAATTTGGAAACAGCCAGGCCCTTTCATTGTCCATGAAACAGACAGACAGAGAGAAGACATGGGAGTGGAGATGATTCCCAAACTGGTTTCAACCAAAGCTTTGCAAAGAAGTCACGAGAGGATCTCGTTCAGTGTCCGCAACATAACAGCCTCACCAGTGAAGATGCCGGCTCGGATGTTGCTGGGAAAAGTGAATCCAGCTACCCCAGTCTCACCGTCTGATTTGGTGGGGGAAGAAAAGAATGGGATCCTTGTAGAGGAGTTCTTTCTGAAGAACACTCCTGTCTTACCCGAATGGAAAGAAATAGCAAAGACTCAGCTCCTGAGATGGCAGGCTGCATTCTCGAAGAGTGAATTTGATGTGGGATGTGCAAAAAGTGCCCAACACCGGATCCGCCTCAGGAGGATAAGCCGTTCAGAGAAAGAGTCAGATGAATTCCTTTAGGAGACTTGGAAGACCTGTGTGAACAACTGGAAGAACTGAAAAGAGCAGGTGTCATCCAAGAGTCCCAAAGTCCATAGTGGTGGTACGGAAGAAGAATGGGTCGCTGAGGCTGTGTATCAACTACAGAACGTTGAATCGCAGGACCAATCCCAACCAGTATACCACCCCACGGATAAAGAACGCCTTGCAGAGCCTGTCATGGGGCAAAATGGTTCAGCGTACTGGACCTGAAGATCGAATACTTTCAAATCCCAATGCATCCTGAGGTTTGGGAGAAGACTGCCTTCATTACCCCAGTGGGGTTCTCCGAATTTGACCATATGCCTCAGGGTTTGTCTGGCGCCCCAGCCACCTTCCAAAGGCTCATGGAGAAGACGGTGGTTGACATAAACCTAATAGAAGTGTTGGTGTATGTAGACAAAATCATTGTCTTCGGGAAGACCCTAGAGTAGCATGAAGCGTGTCTGGAGATGGTCCTCAAGAGACTCCATGATGAGGGGTTGAAGCTGTCTCTGTAGAAGTACCAGTTTTATCAACTACCTGGGTCATATTGTGTCTGCCGACAGAGTGGCCACGGACCCCCAGAAGCTGGAAGCCATCACCTTGAAAAAATACTTGAGCAGATAGTACATGTGAAAAAGAGAAAAAATCTCCACTAGCAATAATGTCAGAGCCATCAAACACTTTTATTTTGTTAAAAATCCTTAAGCCATCACACTTACTACAAAGCAAATAAAACACAAGAGTGTAGTCACATAAAAATAGCTGGAGATAGAGTGGCTTATGACAAGCTGTAATCGATCTCACCCGACGCTGCCTGCAGTCTCATCAGCTTCCTCGTGTGCTATCGACTCAGTTGGTTGCCGTACAGTCACGCCCTGACATGTTTCATCATACAGATTTCCTCAGTGGTATGCAAATCTTAGACCACTACCCATAAGAGGATGTGTTGCCTAACTGTACACCCAACCCCATGAGGAAACGCCCTGATCTGCTCCTCAATGACTCCCTAAAAGAAGCCCGCCTACTGCACCGAGAGTGGGATCGGTTGCAGCTGCATCAAGGGGTGCAACAGGGAAACACAGGGAGACAGTATTAATATCCCTACACGACAACCATGGACATCTAGGGCCTGAGAGGACTTTCCACCTGGTGAGGGATCGGTTCTACTGGCCCTGCATGCGACTGAACTTGAGGGTTATTGCCACTCCTGCATCAGGTGCATTCAAAGGAAGACTTTGCCTCACCGAGCTGCTCCAATGGACCATCTTCAAAGTCAAGGACCCGTGGAGCTGGTGGGCATTGACTTTCTGTGCTTGGAGCCTGACCTGAGCAGACAAGGTTATATCCTGGTAGTGACTGACCACTTCACTTGATATGCCCAGGCGTTTCCCAGAAGGGACCAACAAGCATCCACCGTGGCCAAGATCTTAGTGGAGAAGTTCTTTGTGCACTATGGCTTGCCCCAATGTATCCACTCTGATCAAGGGAGAGATTTTGAGAGTAGCCGTATCAAGAGACTTTTAGACTTGTTAGGCATCAAGAAATCCAGAACCACCCCAAACCATCCTCAAGGGGATCCTCAGCCAGAGAGGTTCAACCAAACCCTCCTGAATATGCTTGGGACTTTGACTTCAGAACAAAAGCAGCACTGGAGCAAGCATATAGCCGCTATTCTGCATGCTTACAACAGCACCGTAAATGATGCCCCAGGGTACTCCCCCTATTGTCTGATGTTCGGACGGGAGGCTAGGCTACCAGTAGATTTGGCTTTCGGCACATCCCTAGACCATACTTCAATAACTTCTCACAGAGGGTATGCGGACCATCTGCAGAAAAGCCTGAAGGCTGCCTATGATAAGGCTCAAGCCACCTAAGATGCCTAAGGAAGGAGGAATAAGAAGAATTTCGACCTCAGGGTACAAGTACAGGACTTGCAACCAGGTGACAGAGTGCTGCTGAGGAATCTGGGTGTCCTTGGAAAGCACAAGCTGGCTGACCGCTGGAAGTCGCAGCCCTGTGTCATTTGCAAAAAGCTGCCAGGACTCCCAGTATACCAAATCTGGCCAGAAGGGAGCACAGGCCCGCTGAAGGCTTGGCACTGCAACCATCTATTGCCTCTGTCTGAAGCAGTCCCCCTACCGACCCAGCCAGATTTACAGTTCACACTCACGACCTCTCAGAGTTCACGACCAGTGACTAGGTCTCATTCTGTGCCCCCTGAAGAGGATGATGAAGACAGTGAGGATGAAGAGATGGGGATGGATTGGCTATGGCCTTCCCAGCAAACAGGGTCTGTCACCCCCCCTTCTTCTCCTCCCAGGGTGACTGACACAGGGATGCCTAAACCAGAAGCTCCTGAGTTTGTACCCTAAAGTCTACCTTTTGAAGAGCTTCTATGCTGGTAGCAGATCCTGAAGACTTTCCATCCTTAGTTCAAAAGGAAGCTAAATCTGATATGCAGGGAGAGGAGGATAAATCTGTTGAGGAAGAAGAGACCAGTGTGCTCGTAACCCCGAGTCTAAAGAACAAAGAGAGAGCTGAGCTATTCACCCACCTAAGAGACTGACCTATGATACTCTGGGTGAAAGCTCTGAGGAAGCTGTTTTCACTTCAAAAAGGACTCTTCCACCACAGATTTGGTGGAGAACAAACCCAACTCACACACTGGCGCATCTGGATGGGCCATAACCATTAAGGTGGCCTATAGGCAGGACAACCTCCCCTCCTATGCTAATTGGTGGGAGGTTCCTCTGCCAGGTTCTTATGCTGGTGTAAATTGTTTTCTTTCCTGTGCATACTAACTTGTTTTCCTCCGCTTGTATAATGTACAGCATGTAACAGGTTGCAGACTCTTTACCTCCTTTGGAGGACCAAATGTTCTTTGGTGGGGGGAGTGTGTACCAAGGAGCATATGCATATCTATGCCTGCATTTCAGAGACAGAGAGCAGTGTTGTTATGTGCAGCTGACTACCTCTAGTGGCCAAAGAAAGAAGATCATATTGGCACATTTTACAACACAGTGTTTTATTCCAGCAAGAGCAGTGCATCCTGGGATTGTAGTTCACTTCCAGGAAGTTTCCCTCTGGCTGTCTTCAGGTATAACTGCATTTCCCACACCAGTCTCTTGGGATCGGCGTGAAGAACTGCATTTCCCACACCAGTCTCTTGGGACAACGTGATCGACCAGCAGGAACCTGTGTACTACTTCAGCCAGATTGTGGCCTACATCTAGTGATCCAGCGAGCCGGGTGCTACAGTGTTCCAGAGAGTGACCTGTGGGACCAGCATCCAAGTCTGTTCCAGAGCCGGCAGCTTCCTCAGAGTGAGCATCGGTCAATCCGGAGAGAAATGTAGGTAGAGCAATGGAAGCTGTTTTCCCCAAAGCAAAGAGCAAGCAGATACCATCAGTTCCAGTGCCTTCAGCACAGCCTGAACAGTCAGACTGCTTTCCTGAGAATTCACTGGTGTGGTGAGCAAACAAAACGCCTATTTCTGAGTATATTCAGTTGCTTTTCATACATCTTCCATATAGACAGATTCAGCTTAATCAGAGTAATATAATAACCTGTGCACAGGCCTACCATTGCAGAAGTTGGAATTTCCTGGAGTCAGAATTCTCTACAAAGGTTTTCTTTTGGAATTTAATCAGGCTTGCCTATTTGGCCTTATCTCAGGGGTTAGAGGACACAGTAATTCAGGTATGTGACAATTCAATTATTACAAGCTGGCTGAAGTTTAGACTGAACTTTATCACCAGGATTTCTTCTATTGCAGCGCTATTTCTCACTAACCAAATTTGAAGATAATTCTCCAAAGGAACTCTGAATTAGAGCAGGAGAATTTCAGTTGGACCATTGTTGTGATTAGTGATGTTTGTGTTAATGTATAATTGAACCCTTCTAAAGTTATAATAACTTTGATTAATCTCCCTTGAGCGCTATCAATATATCTGAGGGTCAGTCCTTTCAATAGATATAAAAACAGACTGAGCTCTTTTGATTATTTTCACTCATTGTACTTACATCCGCATTATTCTTCTAAATATCTCAGTGACCATAAGATATTGATTAAGCTCTATTGGAGGATCTTCTGCAGACATATATATATTGTATTGCTGTTATTAATCAAGAGTTTAAGGGAATGGTGAATAGCTTCATTCGCTTATCCTTTTAACCACTTAAGGAGTGGAAGGATTTCCCACATTAGGACCAGAGCACTTTTTGCGATTCGGCGCAGCATCGCTTTAACTGGCAATTGCGCGGTCGTGTGACGTTGTACCAAAAAAAATTTGACACCCTTTTTTTCCCACAAATAGAACTTTCTTTTGGTGGTATTTGATCCCTTCTGCGTCACTTCTGATCACCGCTATAAACAAAAAAATAGCGACAATTTTGAAAAAAAACAATATTTTCTACTTTTTGCTATAATACATATCCAAAAAAAAAAAGAATACAAAAAACAAATTTATTCATCAGTTTTGGCCAATATATATACTTTTCCTCATATTTGTGGTAAAAAAAAATCACGATTGGCGTTTATTGATTGGTTTGCGCAAAAGTTGTCGCGTTTACAAACCATGAGAATTAATTTATGACATTTTTACTTTTTTTTATTTTTTTTTTACTAGTAATGGCGGCGATCTGCAATTTTTATCGAGACTGTGGTGTTGCAGTGAACATGTTGGCCATTTTTCACACTTTTTTGGGACCAATGACATTTATACAGCGATCGGAAATTTAACCCCTACAGATCCGCGCTATTGCCGAAGTACGGCTCCAGCGCGGATCTGAAATGCTGGGACGACGTCAATGGATGTCGTCCCCTGTGCACGCTCCTCCCGCGCCCCCTCGCGGCAGTGGTGGCGCGCGTGCGCGCCGCATGCTGCGCGAGCATGCCCGTGGTTCGGGCGGACATCGAGTCCGCCAATCTCTTTTAGCAGCCTCAGAACGGGGAACCGCCCATGTAAACACGGCGGTTCCCCGTTCTGTGACAGGGGACATGTCACTGGGATCAGTTAGATCTGTTATGTCCTGGCCAGCCCTGCCCCCCCCCCACAGTTAGAACACACCCAGGGAACATATTTAACCCCTTCACTGCCCCCTGCAGGTTAACCCCTTCACTGCCAATGACATTTACACAGTAATCAGTGGATATTTAAATTTCTGATCGCTGTATAAATGTCATTGGTCCCAAAAATGTGTAAAAAATGTCCGACATTTCTGCGGCAATATCGCAGTCCCGATAAAAATCGCAGATCGCCACCATTACTAGTAAAAAAAAAAAATAATAATAAAAACGCCATAAATCAATTCCCAGTTTGTAGACGCGATAACTTTTGCGCAAACCAATCAATATACGCCGATTGCGATTTTTTTTTTTACCAAAAATATGTAGAAGAATATATATCGGCCAAAACCGATGAATAATTTTTTTTAATGGATTTGTACTTTAGCAAAAAGTAAAAAATATTGTTCTTTTTTGCAAAATTGTCGCTCATTTTTTGTTTATAGCGGCGATCAGAAATGACGCAGAGGTGATCAAATACCACCAAAAGAAAGCTCTATTTGTGGGAAAAAAAGGACGCAAATTTTATTTGGCTACAACGTCGCACGACCGCGCAATTGTCATTCAAAATGTGACAGCGCTGAAAGCCAAAAATTGGTCTGGGCAGGAGGGGGGTTTAAGTGCCCAGTAAGGAAGTGGTTAAATATCCACTGATTACTGTATAAATGTCATTGGCAGTGAAGGGGTTAACCTGCAGGGGGTGATCTAGGGGTGAACTGTGTTCCCTAGGCGTGTTCTAACTTTGAGTGGGCTGGGCTTTCAGGGGCATAAGAGATCTAACTGATCCCAGTGACAGGGATCAGTAGATCTCTCACATGCTGCCTGACAGAACGGGGAACCCCCTGGGGTTGACACATCATCCCTTTAATCCAGGACACACATGAATTACTCAGGTTCTGTGGCTGATTAAGGTGGTAATTAAACTCACTTGGTGCCTCATCTGCATTAAATTAGCCTCAGAACCTGTGTAGTTCATATGTGTCTTGGATTAAAGGGCAGATGTGGCAACCCTAGAACCGCCATATTTACATCGACGTTTCCCTGTTTTTCTTCTCTTCCAGGTCATCGCGGGTAGGCGGTGGACATCGAGTCTGCCGGACCCGCAGCCATACTGCTGCAGAGTGCGGCAGGCACAAGAGCGCGCCACCGTCTATAAACAGTGATTCGCGGAACAGCGCCACTCTGCAGCAGTAAATGTACGCGAGCCGGTCGGGAACCGGTTGATATATACCATTGCATTGTTGACCAGATGTAATATTTTGATATTCTGCATTGTTTACTAAACGGTTTACTATTGCCCCTTTTTGAAGCGTGAGTTCTTGTTAAGAACTCGACGCAATGTCTGATAAGTAAATATCATTGATTTACTCAAATTTGAGTGCTTCTTTGCTTAGTCATATTTAAAGGGGAATCACCCCAAAGAGTGGGTCCAGGTGTGCCAGAGGGCACTGACGCTGTTGTTGAGGTTGAGAGGCAGAGTGATGGGCAGAGCATACTAAGCGGCTCCTACAGGGATAGCACTACATGTACATGAGATATCAGTGTTTTCTATACAATATGTGTGCATGTAGCAGCACAGGATCATGAATTATAGCTCACAAGATTCAACATGTGGTGAATCTCTCACAAGATGCTTACCCACATGAACCTGTCGGGGCCACTTTCCCTCCTGTAATGACTCCCACATTATTCATCCTTCCTGTCTGCCATTACAGAGAGAGAGAGAGAGGAATGTCCCAAGCTCTAGAGGGAAAAGCGCGCCGAAGTCCCGGGGACATTATGTTAATGACATTACTCCATTTCTGGAAGCAGTGCTGATTAAATATTCATTGACTTTGATTATAGTGAAATTAGGGCTAAAGCGCGAACTCAAATTGAGTGGAATAATGGCAGTGTAAATAATGCATAGTCTCTAAATTGAAAACAGCAGCTTGTGTACTGCGTCGCCCCCTTTGTCATGCTGCCATTTGTGTGGGAACGCAGCGCTCTGATCTTTCCGAGCTGGGGAAACACGAGCAGGGAAAAAAAGAGACTGTATTATTTACGAGTTCGGCAAATTTAAAATAATTAGACAAAATGTTGAGCGACTAGGTATGTTTGTTTCCCTGATGCCCCTTATGGCTTCTCAGAGGCTGAAAAAAATATATTTTTTTAATCTTTAACCGGTTCCTGACCGCATAGCGACTATAAGCGGCGACAGCGTGGCTCTGTCCCACAAATTGCCGCTTATAGTCGTCACTCGCATGCACGACTGCTAGGGAGCAAGCGCGTGCCGCCGGCGATGCGTGCTCATGCCCGCCGCACGCTCCCTAAGTGGGGCCGCAAGTCGGGTGGACTCGATGTCCGCCTGCGACCAGCGATGCCATGAGCCAGAAGCGGTTCCTCGCTCTGTCAGGTGGCATGTCAGAGATCTACTGATCCCTGTACTCGGGATCAGTTAGATCTCTGGTGCCCCTGGCAGCCCTGCCCCCATACAGTTAGAACACACACAGGGAACACAGTTAACCCCTAGAGCGCCCCCTGCTGATTAACCCCTTCCCTGCCAATGATATCTATACAGTAATCAGTGGATATTTAAATTTCTGATCGCTGTATAAATGTCATTGGCCCCAAAAAAGTGTCGAAAAAGGCCGACATGTCCACTGCAATATCACAGTCCTGATAAAAATTGCAAATCGCCGCCATTACTAGTAAAAAAAAAAAAAAAATTGTAAAAATGCCAGAAATGAATTCTCATGGTTTGTAAACTTTTGCGCAAACCAGTCAATAATGGTCGATTGCGATTTATTTTTTACCAAAAATATAAGGAAGAATATTAATCGGCCAAAACTGATGAATAAATTATTTTTTTATATATATTTTTTGGATATGTATTATAGCAAAAAGTAAGAAATATTGTGTTTTTTTTAAAAAACTGTTGCGCTTTTTTTTTATAGCGGTGATCAGAAATGACGCAGGGGTGATCAAATACCACCAAAAGAAAGCTCTATTTGTGGGGAAAAAAGGACGCAAATTTAGTTTGGGTACAACGTCGCATGACCGTGCAATTATCAGTTAAAGCGCCGCAGAGCTGAATCGCAAAAAGTGCTCCTGTCCTACAGTGGGAAATCCTTCCGGGGGTGAAGATGTTAACAAGCAAAACCAGCAATGGGTGGTCAGAGGGACCAGTAGGACACTGTACAAATCCAAAGGGATGGGCATTCCCAGGCAGACAGCTCTTGCATGCATAACACTGTGGGTAATGCCAACATCTTGCATAGGGCTGCAGTGACTCACATCAGTGGAGGAGTCTGATAGTCTAAATGGGGCAGGAAGCTTAGAGGCAGGTTGGGGAGGAAGGGGGTGAATGATCCTGGACATCATACAGCCCGGAAGTGAGTCTTGAGCCAATAGGGATAGAGGAAGGGAGGCTATATAAAATGAGAAATGTTAAAGGTAAGGAAAGTTGCAGTTCAGAATATGAAGGCGGCCATAGCTGCTGGCCTCTCCTGAAAATGCAAGTTTCCTAAGTGTTATGTCAATCCATGATTTCAACACTTGGGTTAATGACCTGGAGCAAATATACAAATCAGGAATTTTAATTATACTCTGAATGCAAATAGGAGGACATTAGCTCTCTTCATTAATACACAATGAGTGTCTGGTGCCATACTCAGGGGGCAGGGCTATGAGGTCCTGCACTCACAGTCTTTACACTTTACATCTTGTGGTGAAGAAGTGGTACTGGGTAGGAGGGCAACTCTAGATTGAAGGTAATCATTGCAGCTAGAGCCGCTTTTTTAATAACTGGGGAACATATACAAAAAAAGTATCATGGAGTTGTGCTATAAAAGAAAACTGGCCTGAGAAAATGTCTAGGCCGCCATTCCTGAGTTCTTCTGTAAACCATTGCTCTCTGGTTGTTATTTTGGTCCAAAGGCTTCAGAATTTTTTGAATCGCTGACCTGCAGCAAGTATGTTATTCATAATTTTGACTTTCCTCTGACTTCACTTGCAGCATGCATATTAAAGGTCCATTACCATGGACTGCATCCATATTAAAGTTGAAGTTTAGGTCATTTTACATAGTAAGATCGGTGCAGCTTGGACCAATGTATGTATTTATGTACCATAAATGTGAGATACCCTTCGAAGCTAGAATTCACTGTAGTGGGCATCACCACTACAGTGATCTCAACTACCTTACAGATCATGTACCAGTGCATTGTGCAAGGTCGTTTACTTGGCACAGGCACCATTCATAGAACAAGTTCATTTTCCCAATGAATGCAAAGCAACTCTGATTGGATGAGGTGAATAAATTGAGCAGTGATGTCACAATGTCCACCCCATCCCATCCCATCAGAGAACACTTTACATTCCTTGAGAAAATGCAGTGTTCATTGAATGGCACTTGTGCCAAGTGAAAGATCTCCTGTGTTCAGTAAGCAGCAGGGCAGCTGCTTGGCACAGGACCCGGAAGATAGTGGAAATCACTGGAGTAGTAGTGCCTAATACAATGATTTCCAGCTTCTATGGGGCCTCCACAGGTATGGATACATACATCGGTCTAAGGTGAACCAATGTAGCTATGAAAAATTAGGGAGCGTCTAGTGAGAACCATGGAGTTTTTAGGCACGAAACAACAAGGATTTTTTTTACAAAAATAACAAATTTTATTTTATATATACAACACATAGAAAACTATCTAAAAATCATAGATAAAAGTGAATACTCAGAGCAAGCTCCTATTAGGGTCAAAAAATCCCAAACCAATCCCATAGATGTATCACCGTTTCAGACAAAGGGTATGAAGCTGCCAAAGTCCAAGGGAGATTGGAATGGGTTAGCATAGCTTGTTGAATCTCAACATGTTTCGCAACAATTTGCTTCCTCAGGAGCTTGAGAACACATTCTAAATAAATAAATGAAAATACATAATAAGAATCTTTTACAAAAACATATACCTTATACATTCATATGCATCCTGACTGGGATGATAGATAGACTATTATGGCCCCATTTTCCCACCTATGCACAATGATTAGAGCATTTAAGTTAAGTTAGCGTGTTTTAATTTATTTATTTAGAATGGGTACTCAAGCTCCTGAAGAAGTGCATTGTCGTGAAACATGTTGAGCTTCAACAAGCTATGCTAACCCATGCCAATCCTCCTTAGACTTTGGCAGCCTCATACCCTATGGCTGAAACAGTGTTACCTCTATGGGATTGGTTTGGACTTTTCTGAGTAGCTCTCTCTGAGTATTCAATTTTATCTATAATTTTATTAGATAGTTTGCTATGTGATTTATATATGAAATAAAATATGATATTTTTCAAAAAAATCCTTTGTTGTTTGGTGCCTAAAAAGCTCATGGTTCTCGCTATACACTCTCTAGATTAAATAAAATGTGGCACTTTGCTACCTTTATACACACCCACAGTACCACCCTGTGATGATGTAATTACTTTGAATACTTAACTATGAAAAATTGCCATGCTTTAGCTCTAAAGCAAAAATCTTTATTACTCTAAGTATTGGTCATTCTTAAATTAAACCAAAAAAGGAAGATTTATACTATTTTGAAATAAGAAACAGTAAAATCATACAGGTTATAAAAAAGGAATATAAATTGATCCAAGCTACCTTACTATATTATGTTGCCTATATCGAGGCAGTTCGCTCAATAGATGTTTTGCTTCTGTATTACATGATACACCTCAATTTTCCATCAACTACTCGCTGGCAGTGTGAGGGTTACTTAATTGTAAATTAAAGTGAAATAGTCAAAAAATGCACTTTACAGGTATTTAAAAGGTGCTGATTAGCCTGCAGCAGGAAATCCTTTTGATGTGAACCTTCTGAGCAGCACTTATCTTGAGTGAAATTGTAAATAGCTCTGCTAATTTTTATCTTATATAATTTTTAATCAGCCCCCTGGAATTAATCTTCTATTCTAGAAGAAACCAGCTGAATCTTGACTAACATGTTCTCTGTGGTGCCAAAAATCAAAAAACCCAACTTCAGTAAGAGTTGCTGTTGTCACAATTGGATGACAATTCAGAACCTGCGGGCTCTCAGGGGTGTTATGCATTGGATTTTTACAAGAATAGATTAGACGCTGAAAACTGGGAATTGACATCCTTATCCTGTATAAAAGTATGATTCTACCTCAATATTTGCCATGAAAGGCAGATAATCAAATGTTTGTTGTGGACTGAGTGCCGGCATCAGATTGCCTAAAGCCAAACTTCCAAATATATAAATGAAATACATTTTTTACCTACCAAAGGATTGGTAATTCCCATTGGCCAGTCAGGTGATCTGGCAAGACAGCACCTTCCTGCAGACTACAATGGGGCTAAGTGGCACAGCCTGGTCCAGGACCCGCCTCAGACTGCTTTTGGGCAATGTAGGAGCAGCAGCACACTATAGAGGTCACAGCTATGCTCTCTTCACCTCTAATCCTGTTCTCAACACTGTTCAAAGAAACAGAGCCCTGATTGGCTCAGAGTGCTGACCCCCCTCCCCATCTTCCAGTGCTGCTGTACAAATGGTGGAAAGCTGAACTCGAGAAAAAATTAGGCACATATGCTAGTTCTACCTAAAATACATTTAAAAGTAGATGCTTAGGATAAACAACACCCTACCTTTGAAATTCTGACACCTTACTGCTCCCTATTGAACTGCACACAATTTAGCATACATGCCAATTTAAATATTTATTCCTATATTTTCCATTCTTTGTGGTCACCACTAAAAATAGAAGAAAAGCGTTTTAACCTTAAAATGCGTAGAGGTTTCTTTACAGTAAGAGCAGGGAGGATGTGGAATTCTCTTCCACAAGCAGTAGTTTCTGCTGGGAGTATAGATAATTTCAAAAAACTATTAGATGCACACCTAAGGGACCTCAACATTGAGGGATATAAAATGTAATACTGACATAAAAATGCACACATAAGTTGGACTTGATGGACTTGTGTCTTTTTTCAGCCTCACTGACTATGTAACTATGTAACTATGAAGCTCCATCTCCTCTGTATGATGTGCAGCTGGTTGGAGGGAGCTCTTTCCCCCTCCGACAATGCCTACAGTGGATGGAGTCACTGCTTTAGGAAATCCAGCCCTGTTGTAGGCCCTGCACATCACACAGAGGAACCGGGGCTGTGTGGTCACATGATCACATAGAAAAATGAGAAGAAAATTTTCATTTTAAATCTGCAATTTTTGCTAAAATGTATGCAGTGCAATGGGGAGCAAATTGGAAGCTTTAAAAGGTGGGGTGTTGTATAGCCTAATGTTGTTTTTATTTTTCATACTTGTATAAAAGCCCACCCCCAGACAAAACCTTTTATTTGTTCTGGATTGAGAGATGAAGGGTCAGGCCTTAAAGCGATATTAAAGCCTTGTTTTTTTTTTTCTAAATAACAAACATGTCATACTTACCTGCTCTGTGCAGTGATTTTGCACAGAGCAGCCTGGATCCTGGTCTTCTCGTGTCCCATGCCATGCTTCTTGCTTCTCCCTCCTGTCATGTGCCCCCACAGCAAACAGGTTGCTGTGGGGGCACACAAGCACGCTTGCTCCCGACCCACGGCTCTGTGTGTCCATTCACACATGGAGCCAAGGCTTAGCCCTGTCTCCTCTGTCTCCTGATTGGCTCACTGGCTACGATTGACAGCAGTGGAGCCAATGGCTCCTGCTGCTGCAAAAAGACAATCAGGGGTGGGAGCCCCTGGAGAGGCAAGGCTCTCGTGGACATTGCTGGATCAAGAGGGGGCTCAGCTAAGTATTTGGGGGCACTGCTGCACACAGAATGTTTTTTACCTTCATGCATTGGACCTTGTGCCACTTTAAGCTGGCCATAGATGGGTAGAATTTCAAATGAACATTCTTAGAAAAAGAATGTTCAAAGAAAGTTTGATCATTTTTCTAATCTTTATTGGGTCATTTATTTTCAGCTTCAGTGATGAGAAAATTTGAAGGAACAGGATGGAATTTTTTTCTGAAGCAACCACATTTCTAACAGTGTATGTGGTTTATGTTTGGCCATTCCATGGCAAGTCCATTCATTCCAAACTCAAATGTTAAAAGCAAACACAATCTTTTGAACAGCACTCAAATGTTCTGAGAATAATCGTATACATTTTTCTAATGCTTTTCCTAAGAAGTTTCTTGGAAATTCTATTAATCTATGGCCATCTTTAGTCAGGGTTAGTGCCCCTGTTGAGGCGATGTCCCATCATTTTCCGCATAAGCCTTCTTTCTCCACCAAAACGTCCTATGTCTGTGTCCCATTTGAGAGATTTCCTATCACTTCTAGTCCTAATAGCAATAAAAAGCTGTATATTATAGTAATTCAGGCTAATTAGTATTGAGATTGGGTTTGGACTCAGTTTAGACCTGGAAGTTAGATGTCATTGATCAGCCAACTAACGTCTAGAGATTGCCCACCCCACAGCTGATTTTCAAAAAGGGGCAGGTATGCTCATGACATCATTGACCTAATATGGCCACATGGGGGTTGTTGTGGGGGTGGGACCAAATGAAAATTGCACGTGTTCCCGTACCTGCAGGTACCCTAAGACAAAGCACCCAGCTCTTTTGCAGACACCATTAATTCCTAATGGCAACCCCTCCACACCGCACCAGGTTTTGGGTGCAAGAAAACATATAGTGCCAAAGCACCATAAGGTTCCATGTGGACGCATTTAAAGAAAAAAAAAGGGCAGGGACTTTTTCCCTGTGGGAAATGCAACTACAACAGTCCATTCGTGTGAATATTCTGCTGTGCTCATGCAAATACGGGCCACACCACCGGCACCGATGTGAACCTAGACCATGGGTGCTCAACCTGCTGTTGTGAAGCTCAAAGCCCATCATGCCTCTGCCACTGGGAGTCATGCTTGTTCCTGTCAGCCTTGCAATGCCTCATGGGCTTGTAGTTCTGCAACAGCTAGAGGGCCACAGGTTGAGCACCCATGACCTAGACTATGAGCAGAACTCCATGAAATAGCAAATTGTCTAAATACAAAAGGCATGTGTATTTTTGGTGTGCTTTGTGTTTTTCTTCCAGGCATAGGTGTGCGCAGCCTATTGCATTAGGCTGTGCTCCCAAAAGCTGAAACACAATTGCATGTGTGTGCAGGTGTATACAGTATATATGGGTGGTGTCAGCAGAGCAATGGATGGTGTCAGTAGAGCAAAGATTGGTATCATTAGGGCAGTGGACGGTGTCATTATTTTTTATTTTTGTTATTTTATGTTTTTATTATTTTTTACAATTTGACTTTTTGAAGAGCCCCATTAGGGGGCTTTGGTGAAATATCAAGGGTCTAAATAGGGGGAATCTGTGCCAGACTGGGTGATTAGGGTGTGCCTAGACACCTATGCTTCCAGGTTTGTGCTGTAATCCAATGTGAAACGTCTCCTCTGTGCAGGAGCTTCCTGTAATAAAGACCGTTTACTGCTGCTCTCACTCCTTGTGCAGGGGACAGGGTGTTGTCTCCACGCCTTCCTGTAGTTTTCTGCAGGCAGCCCATAGTGGGTGGAGCTGCTGAGCCCCTCCCACAGCTATTATGAACAGCAGTGATGATGTCACCACTACTTTTACTAGGTCATTTCAGGGTTTGTAAATGCGTTTGATGCACAAAAAGTACATTTATGTTCATTGTGACTATTGAGGAATAGATTTAGAGCTTTTTTTTTCTCAGAGAATAGGTGCAGGAACTCCCCCCTTTTGAGTCGCTTCTTGTCTCTGCCCCCTACCCACCTCTGAGCAACATCCTTTGGTTCCACCTCCTACCTACCTCCCAGTACCGCCCATTTTAGGGAATACAGAACCAAGTATTATATTGTTGTGATAAGTAAATTGTATGGAAACCCCCCAGTAACAATGGGCCTCAGCAACAACAGACCCCAGAAGCAACAACAGATTTCCAGCATCAGCCCAGCATCAATAATCTCCAGCAGCCAGCAACAATAGACCACTCCCTCAACAGTAGATCACTTCCAGCATCAATTGACCTCCCAACAACATAACATCAACCAACAACAACAGTTCTCCCACCAGCTACAAAAGACTGCCGCTCAAAAATAGATGCCCTCAGCAACAATAGACCCCCCCAACACCCTGCAATATTAGACCCTCCCTCAACAGTAGATCCCTTCCAGCAAAAACGCACCTCACCTGCAACATAAGCCCCCCCCAGCAACAAAAGATCCCTCACTAGCAACAATAATAGACTTCCGTCATGCAAAAATAGATCTCCTCCAGGAAAACACAGATAGCAAGGATAACTTGCCACAAATTTGTGGCTGTGTTGAATTGTAAGTCTGTTAATTTGCTCCATATTTTCACTGGCAAGTTGTATATTTGCAAAGCACCTGAAGCACAAGTTCTATTTAGTAATTAATGTGACATACATGGCCATCATCTGTAATGTATTCAAACAAAGGCTAAGGGGGGGAAGAAGGATATTGAACTGTGCGGGCCAGAAAGAGGAGCATAGCCTCATTTAATAAAAAAAATTATATTTTGTTTACTTAAATAATATATGAAACTTTTTTTATTAAATTAGTCTATGCTCGTTTTTCTAGCTTGCACAGTCTGCTATTCCCCCCCCCCCCCTTTTTTTTTTCTTTTTTTTTTCTTGTTTAAGCACAAGTTCTAGTTGACACTTTTCCAATTTGTAGCAAATTTGTGTGGCAAGTCTCTAGCAAGAGCAAAGTTGCAGTGGTGAGTCTACAGCAAGAGCACTGCAAGTCTACAGCATGAAAATTCAGCTACAGTGCCCCCTGTGGTGGGATGACTATTGCACAACATAACTGAACCAGAACTTGCAGCAGACTTGCAGAATGTTTGTCTGGAGTCATGCAACGTGGACTTGCTGCAATTGTGCAACAAACTTGCGAAGCCTGACAAGTCTAGCAATAGATTAGCAAGTCATTTTCAACCTTGCAGCACAATTGCTTGCTATCTGGACAATAGATCCCCCAGCAGCCAGCATCAATAGACCCTCCAGCACACCCCAGCAGCCCTTGCCATTACAGTGCTGAAGGTGCCAGAAATCCTGAATAGATTTATCTAAAATGATTGTGCCTCTGAATGGTAAAGGTGACAGGGTCTCTTTAAATTCTACTTTTTGAATCTTCCAATATAGCGGGCCTTTAACAGACTAACACAATGCAAAGCAGTGCTTTGGCTTGCATGTCTAAATGAACAGACTCAACCAATGAAGATATTTTTTGGTTTTGCCCTCCTAAGTGTAACTCTGTCCAAATACATCATCCGCCCCAACTCCCATACGCTGACAAGTGTATTACGCTAAGACTACACCGCACGCAAAAACCATATGCGCGTGAGATAAGTTGCATATATTTAGACGTGGCGATGTTTCCATTTGCATAAAAATCCTTTTGGTAAATAAGTGAGAGAATGTGTCAGGCAGAAAGCATCTTTGAGATAACGGCAACAAAACTGACAGCCTTGTGTTTCCTTCTGATAAATAGTCTCCCTTTGAATGTGTACAGCAGAAAGCCGTTTGATGCTCAAATGAGACGGATTTATCAATCACACTACAAAGAGACTCTTCATTTCCTCTCTGCCGGCTCCAGCCCAACTCGTCCTGTTTGTTCGACCAAACAAACATTGGCCAGTTCTTAAGCATTACCTACTCCTGCCGAGTGTAAGGACGGTCTATCAGCCCTGTGAAAAATAAATAGAACATACACTAAGCAAGCTGCATGTGGAAATTTACAGAATCGCCGAGAGTAGCCTGTTTTTTGGTGATGACGGCTATAATGATTTGTTTATTTTAACCACTTGACAACTGGGCACTTAAACCCCCTTAACAACCAGACCAATTTTCAGCTTTCAGTGCTCTCACACTTTGAATGACAATTACTCAGTCATGCAACACATCGTCATATTTAAAACCGGTTTTAAATACTTCTTTTTAATGATTAAACGTTTTAAAATATTGTCTTTGCTTCTTTTTAAGTAAAAAAATGTTTTAAAAGCCAGAAAAAAATTAATATCGCGTTTTTTATTTTTTGGGTCTCTACTAATTTATGGTGGTTTTCTTTCGAGATAAACACACTTTTTTTCCTGCGTTTAAAGTATACCCACGTCACAACGTACTGACTCATTAACAGTAAGTTTCACACTCTCGTGACTTTCGACTTTTAACCAGACCAACAATTCCCCCAAATTCACGGGTCAACAG
>BLSH010101079.1:1290049-1300360 GCA_018402905.1 Glandirana rugosa | reverse complement strand
TCACCTAGGCAGCGCTGTGGGCATTGCACATCGCCCACAGCGCTGCAGCGTGTCCTCTCTCCCCCCTCTCTCCTCTCACACTGCACCGATCGGTGCGGAGAGGAGAGAGAAGCCGGCGGAAGCGCCGGCTTGTTTACATGTGATCGCGCCGTCATTTGACGGCGCGATCACGTGATGAAAGGCCGCGCACAGCGGCCATTCATCACGATCCGTGATCAGTCGGGTCCCCCGGACCCGACGGTCACGGATGTTCCCGTGTGCGCGCCCCAGGGGGCGCGCGGGAACCGCGATTCTGGGAGGACGTCAATAGACGTCCTCCCAGAATTAAGCAACCGCTCTGTAGACGTCATTTGTCTATAGAGCGGTTGTTAAGTAGTTAAATAACGCTTAGAACCGCCTTGTTTTGTTTAACTACTTACCATCCACAGGCTATATAGAAACGTTCTGGAGCTCGGGTTGTTACAAACAAGCTCATGACTGTCCAATAAAAGTGATCCGGCATCAGGGCCACTGATAAGGCAGTACAACCGGTCCTGTTGTACTGGGCCCAGGCCCCAGCAGCAAAGTAAAGGGTCCCAGGCAGCTTTATTATTAATTTCTGCCTAAATAAATGGATTTTACTAGACCACACAGAAAGGCAGAAGGTTTTTTATCTTAATGCATTCTATGCATTAAAGTGATTGTAAAGGCTTATTTTTTGTTTTTTTTTTTTGTTTTTAAATAACAAACATATTATACTCACCTCCTCTGTGCATTTTGATTTGCACAGAGCAGCCCGGATCCTCCTCTTCTCAGATCCCTTTTCTGCTCTCCTGGCCCCTCCCTACTATCGAGTGCCCCTCTGCCAGCAGCTTGCTACAGGGGGCACCTGGGCTGAGTCAGAGCACTATGTATCCATTCGGACACGGAGCCCCAACCCGGTCTTGCCCCCTCTCTCCCCTGATTGGCTGACTGACTTTGATTGACAGCTGCGGGAGCCAATGGCATTACTGCTTTGTCTCAGCCAATCAGGAGGCGTGTTCTGGACGGCTGAAGGGATCGTGGACATTGCTGCAGAGAGAAGGGGCTCAGGGTAAGTATTAGGGAGGCTGCTACACACAGAAGGTTTTTATCTTAATACATAGAATGCATTAAGATAAAAAAACCTTCTGCCTTTACAACCCCTTTAAGATAATAAGCCTTCTGTGTGCAGCAGCCCCCCTCAGTCCCTCTAATACATACCTGAGGTCCCTCTAGATCTAGTGATGTTGCAGGAGTGTCTTGTCTGCCCGGGACTCCCCTCCTCATTGGCTGAGACATCAATGTGGCGCCATTGGCTCATTGGCAATCAAAGTTAGTCAGCCAATGAGGAGAGAAAGGGGGTGAGGCCTGGCCGCAGCTCCATGTCTGAATGGACACACAGAGCTGTGACTCGGCTGGGGTGCCCCCATCCAATTTGGAATCTGTACATGCACAGAATTTGGGGGGGTTGAACATCACTTTCAACTAGGCGGAGCACAAAAACAATGATGTTAAGAAAAAAAAAAACAGTCCTCTCACTTCCTGTCCCACAGCCAAAACAGGAAGTGAGTGGAAATCCTTGCAAATGAAAAGAATCCCTTGGGACCCCCCAGGTCCCCAGAACTAGTGTCCCTGTTGGAATATTTCCCCTATTACTTTTCCTGGGGTAACCTAAAATGTGGGGTTTTCTTTTACTTTCACTTTCAATGATAATGGTAAACAGGACAAATAGAGAGGGTGAATCTCCCTAAGGGGGCCACAGACAGCAATAAAAAGGAACAGAGGTTTTAATCCCTCTCCACTCTACACACAGGGGACAGGAGAAAGAAGCTGGATAGGAGAAGTAGCAGGGGCGGCTGCATATAGAGGAACCACTCTCTCCAATTTCCTCCTGTAGCTGCTGAATGCCTGCAGGAGGGAGAGGAGGAGAAATGGGCATTCAGCGGCTGCAGAAGGAAAATTGAGAGATTGGTTTCTCTATATTCAGCTGTCTCCACTGCTCCTCCTATCCGGGTCTACAGTGGGGGCAACAAGGCCCCCCTGGAGGATGGGGCCGGGTCGCAATTGCAACCCCTGCAACACTTTTAGGTACGCCCCTGGGTAGGCTTAACAACTGAGGTACTGCATTGTCATCCCAAACAGGAAGTTAGGAGCTCACCTAATCACTGGTATTTTTCTATACTTGAAACTTTTTAAAAGGAATAAAACATTGGGGCATGTGCATATATGGCAGAGTGATGCAGAATATGTTTTTGTTTTTCTAATTTTTGCAAAACCTACATTTTAATACCTTGATGTTGTCTCCTGCCTACCCTTTGAAGGGTTCTTAACATCGTTAAGTGGAGGCAGGCTTCCAAATTATGTGATCACTGTGATCGGCTGTTACAATGAGCATGCATTTGGGAGCCCAGGCGTCCATGAGAGCATGGTCGCTGTGCTGGGGGACGCCAAGTGAACGCTCTTCCAGCACAACACAGCCTACCACCATGGTAATATGTATATGCATACCATTGGCGGCAAGTGGATAAACATAACACATCTAGTACATATAGATTTATTTTATCAATCATCAGTCAGAAAAAGTTTTAGGTCCCTAAGCTTTCATGCCCTGATCAAAGAACATACAAGGCAAGCTCAGGTCTGGGCTAATAGGATCCATGCATAGCATGCAGATGAACTTAGGGCAGGGGTGATCCATGCATAGCATGCATGACAAGCTCAAGGTAGGGGGTGATGGGATCAATGCAAGTCCTTAGAACATAATTCCCAGTCCCAGTAGAGGTAAAACACTCCACCAGCTGACAATTCTGCATTGTCAAAATAAAATGGAAGGCCATAATTTCATCCCATCCTATCAGTCTGTCAGGCAGCAGGATTGTAGACAAAGACCGATTCTCTGATATCAAACAAATTGTAGGACTTGTCAGCTCCATCTGAGAGAAAATGATAGAATCAGGAGCTTGTGATGGTTTAAATTGATAACAGAATAACAGGCATGGCTTGAAAGCGTCGTATTCTCTTAACTGTGGGAGAAAATAGGAAGAAACTAGAGTCTATGTATAAAATGTTATATCGCTGCTTCCTAATGTCTGTGTATATAGATGTTTATGCTCATTAAAGGGAATGCAAAGTCTTTTTCAATGTTCCTTTAGATGTGGATGTAGAAGATAGCAATTTTATGAAAAGAATCCTATGAACACCTTTAGTGTCTTAAAAACCTTACAGAAATAAAGCATGTCTCCAGTTCGGTCCACATATCACTTGTATTCAAATCCTTACATAAAGGTGCCTGCCCGGCTCGCAACTGAGGAAACTTCATTCAAATAGTGGATGGCCACACCTTGTGGTGAGGACACTACAAAATTTTTTTTAAAATAATATCCACAAATAAAACCTCACAGAACCAAATCTATAGGAGATACTCTATATTGACGCGTTTCATGCTTCAGCATGAGTAAGCGCTCCTTACAGTGAAACGCGTCAAAATATCTCCTTAAGATTTGGTGCTCTGATGGTTTATTTGTGGACATTGCTTCAATAAAGATGCTCTGAGTGTCCTTACAATGGTGTACGGCCATCAACCTATTTGATTGAAGTTTTTTAAAATCTTGTTTCTTTGTATAACCTTTAATTATAAATGTACACGCCCAGGGCTTTTTTCCTCAGAGAATAGGCGCTGGAACCCCCCCCCCTTCTGAGCCACTTCTTGTCTCCACCTTTACCCACCTCCGAGCACCATCCCTTAGTTCCACCCCCTACCCACCTCCCAGCACCGCCTCATCTTGAGAATACAGAGCCAAGTATCATTATGTCATGCTAAGTAATTTGTATGGAAATGTATTAATGATAACAAGAAAAACAATAAAATATATCCCCTGCAGCCAACAGCACTATTCTTCCCCCAGCAGCAATAGACCCCCAAATTGTACATATGTGGCGCAAATCTAGAGAAACCCAGTTGTATTAGGAACTCCTTTTAGTCTTTTTTCAAAAAAATAACAGCCGTAGGCTGTAAGAAACTGAAAAGGGGAAATTAAGGAAGTCCACTGTGTCAGGGCCAGCCGTGTGCAGGGAAGCAGAAACAATCTCCAAGCAGCCAGGAACAATAGACCCATCCCTCAATAGATCCCCCAGCTACATAAGTTTCCTCCATTAACAATAGACCCCCCACCAGCAACAATAGACCTCCCAGCAACAATAGACCACCACGCAAAAATAGGTGGCCTCCAGCAACCATAGACCTTCCCATCAACAGTAGGCCACCACACAAAAATAGATTCCCCCCCAGCAACAATAGACCGCCCAGCAGACAGCATCAATAGACCCTCCAGCACCCCTTGCGATTACATACATACAGTTCTGGAGGTGGTGGAACTGCGTTCCCTCAAGTCCCCGGTGAAAAAAAGCCCTGTACACGCCACATTTGCTGCTTACATAGGCAGGCCCCGCTTCCTGCTTCACATGGCTACACAGCTGTGCTTTACTACTTCTTCTAACACTGCAAGTCTATGATGTTGATTTACTAAACGAGTAGGGGGGCTCAAATAGCAAGGTGGATATTCACTTTGCAAAGTGTATGTTCACACTCTTTAGTAAAACCTAACTGCAGCCAAAATCACACAGAAAAATCAGCACAACTGACATAACTTACAGTCAGTGGGATGTGTCCCTTGTGCTGATTGCTCTTCTGTTAGGCCTGGTTTACATGTGTGGCCAATAGGCGGTAAAACCAGGTTGTTGAGCCACCAAAAATGAAACAGAATGTTGCATTTGGTGGGCGTTGTTGCCATCTAATGCGACCAGTGAAGGTCTACTGGGCCACGGTGCAACTGCGCGCAATGCATACGATTGCGGTACGGTAGTGTGGCATTTACATGGTAGAAGCAGCAGGTGAGGAGCCAACATATTGTTCCATTACATATTGATTTGCTGTGCATCGCTCTTCAGATGGCACCACCCATATATCAAAGCCCTTAGTGAAAATCTTCCTCTTTCCTGCCCCCCCTACCACTGCCTGTGGCGGGGTTTAATACAATTAATGGGCTGTCACAGGCTGTCATCAAGAGAGCCCAGCTATGCCTGCCTTTTCTGCCCAGCTCTGCCATTCACGGAAGCAGTAAATGGAACACAATCTATGAATAGAGGGTCGGCAGAAGAATGAGAGCTCTTCCTCGTCCATTCATAAAATCGTGTTTTATTCATAGAGGCTGTAGTATACATAGCTACTGTGTATGGAGGGGTTGGGAATAGTCAGACTCTCTTGGTGAGAGCTCCTGACACCCTGTTAGTTGTATTAACCCCCTGCCACACTGGAAGAGTACAGCAAAGGGGTTTGGGCTGGAGTAGGATGAAGGAAGATTTTCACTAACAGAAGAGCAATCAGCACAAGAAACATATCCTACTGAATGTAATTGATGCCCCTTTTCCTGCTTTTTCTGTTTGGATGCTCTTAGGCTTTAAATTGGGTGAAGCAGTGTTTGCTTTTAATGGCCAATAATGTGCTAGCAAAATAACTGTAGCCTCGGGGCAGAGAGGAGCGGCTGCAGTTTCATTGTGTCCGCTTCTCTTGTTCATTTTTGCAGAGGAGGAGACTGACCCTGTAGAGCTGTGCCGCCAGTGTTGAGCCCACCTTCTGCCCAATAGGAATACACAGAAGAAGAGGATTATGGAGGATGTAGTTCTTTGTAGACTGAGCTGGTTTAATAGAATGAGCAAAGAAACTACAGATCCCATATTGATTGGTACTCTGAGCAGAGGAAGAGGAGTGTTGTTGTTCCCAGGCTGGGGAAAAGAGGAGTGTGGTGAACGTTCAGAGTGTAGGGACTGCTTCAGGTTGCCAAAGGGCTAATCACTACCGCACTTGGGAGGGAGGGAGGAGCAGTGCCAGGCTTCCTGGAACACTGGAAAGCGCCATAGATGCTGACGGAGCCCACTGTCTGATCAAGGGGAAAGATACTGCAGACAATGACCTGGTGTGCTGCAAACAGTAAACAGAGGGAGATCACCTGCTACCACAGGTGATAGTGACAGGCCACTAGCCAGAACCCATTACACCAGTGGTTCTCAACCTTCTGAAGAGCGAGGGACACTTAAGCGACTTGGTAACAATGAGTGGAGTGGGCAGATGACAGGTCTGTGTCCACTACGCATATGCAGAGAAAAGCTTATTATTAGAGTTGAGCGAACACCTGGATGTTCGGGTTCTGCGGGTCCGTCCGAACTTTGGGAAAAAGTCCGGGTTCGGCACCGAACGTTGCCCGAACGTTATCCCGGACCCAGAACCCCATTGAAGTCAATGGGGACCCGAACTTTTAGGCACAAAAATGGCTGTAACAAAGTCCTGGAAAGTGCTAGAGGGCTGCAAAAGGAAGTAAAATGGGGGTAAGATTGGGGCAAGTGCCCTACAAAAAAATGGGGATAGGGAAAATAAATTAAAATCAAATAAACTAGGAGATGATTTTTGAACAATAATGTGTCACTTACAGCTGCAGCTAGAACCTCTCCCTTTAGAACTAGGAGATGATTTTTGAACAATGATCTGTCCCTCTACCTAGTGCAGTCAGATCGCTCAAAGCAGCAGTATGTGAAATCTCAAATTACTCCCTCAATCTGATCATTGTGTACGATCGTAACGATCGTTGTGTTAGGCAGGGTTTGATCTGCAATGTATCACTCAAAGCAGCAGTATGTGAAATTTCAAATTCCTCCAACAATCTGATCGTTGTGCACAATCGTAGCGATCGTTGTTTTATGCAGAGTTTGATCTGCAACTCAAAGCAGCGGTATGTGAAATCTCAAATTTCTGCTATCTGTCCTCAGAGCAACAGCGCAGCAGTATTAATCTATCTCAGGATGCAGGATCAGATGTTGTTAAAATGTCTCTAATCTCTCCCTGACGCTGTCAGCTCCCTCTCCCTACAGCTAACCCAAGAGCATGTGACTGCAGCACTACGTGACTCCAGCTTATAAAGAGGCTGGGTCACATGATGCACTGGCCAATCACAGCCATGCCATTAGTAGGCATGACTGTGATGGCTTCTAAGGGCAAACCAGTGAAACGCTTGTTGATTGGCGGCACTGCAGCTTCTCAACACGTGGAGTAAAATACCAGAACCCCCGGACCCGAACCCGAACGTTTTTTGAAATGTCCGTGTTCGGGTCCGGGCCCCGGACACCCTAAAGTTCGGTACGGACCCGAACGTTACAGTCCGGGTTCGCTCAACACTACTTATTATGTGTTTTGGATAGCATTGTCTTACATATGTTTCATATTGCAATATTTGTCTTTAATGTGTTACTAAACCCACAACAGTAAAATCAGTCTGTATATGCAGCATAGCATGCTTGTTCTGCTCATTGTGGAACTTAAGGGGTTAATCCTCAGCATTGTTTAAAAAAGGTTGTTTTATCCTGCATGCACAGAGTCTTCCCTCCTGCACTGTCAGTCTAAGCAAGATCATATAATACACAGCAGGGTGGTAAAGCTGCACATGCTCAGTTTGGTCTCTTATCCTGGATAGCACATTTCCTGTTTCAGTTAAACTGTTCAGGTTACATGATATTGACATCACACATGTGGGCATGTATAGAGGCTATAGTGGAAATCTCCTCCTATTTGAACACACAGCTATGGACAAACTGTGAAGGTTATCAGGAAACCATGGTATACAGATCATCCAAAAAGGTATATAGTGGCAGTATTATAATGTAAAAAGAAGATTTATAAACTGTGTGCACTGTGGGGGGGGCAGATGAACCATTTTCATATTACTGGGTTAATTAACACTTTAACCACTTCAGCTCTGGAAGATTTATCCCCCTTCATGACCAGGCCATTTTTTGCAATACGGCACTGCATTACTTTAATTGACAATTGCGTCGTGCGACACTGTACCCAAATACAGTTTTTTTGTCCTTTTCCCCCACAAATAGAGCTTTCTTTTGGTGTTATTTGATCACCTCTGCGGTTTTTACATTTTTGCGCTATAAACAAAAAGAGGCTGACAATTTCGAAAAAAAAAAAAATGTTTTACTTTCTAAGAAGAATGTAAAGAATGTAAAAATATCAAATGTCTTCTTCGATTTAGGCCAATATGTATTCTGCTACATATTTTTGGTAATAAAAATTCCAATAAGCCTATATTGATTGGTTTGCGCAAAAGTTATAGCGTCTACAAAATAGGGGAAATTGTTATTTATTTAGTTACACTGTAAGGCACCATGCACACTGGACGCTCTCTGGGCATTGGGCAGGAGACGCTTAGAATATATCCTCTTGCAGCATTTTGTAAGCAGCGTTTATCGGCATCAGCATTTTGACCGTTATTTTTTTACTTCATTAGCTTCCATTGACTACAAAAACTGCAGGACGCCGATAAACGGCCTCTTAGCGGCGTTTATGAGCGTTTATCGGCGTCCAGCGTTTTTGATGGTCAGAAGAATGACTTTTGAACACCAATTCAGGGCGTTCAGAAAAACGCCACTGCTGTTAAACAACAATAAACGTCCATATGTGCATGGGCACATAGGATAACATAAAGGGGCGTATTTGGGCTGTTAAAAAAAATGCCCAAATGACCATAAACGGTCGTTTATCAGCTACAGTGTGCATGGAGCCTTATACAAGCTGTACACTCACTACTTTACATTGTAGCAAAGTGTCATTTCTTCAGTGTTGTCACATGAAAAGATAGAATAAAATATTTACAAAAATGTGAGGGGTGTACTCACTTTTGTGCGATACTGTGTATATATATATATATATGTGTGTTCTATTAAATATAATTTATTTATTTTTGTAATATTTTCGGTAACTAATAGGTTTCACTTGGGCAATATTTTTTGCTATCTCTATTTTTGATTAATATATGTGGATTATATCATTTTTTTTATATCTCCCGGGAGTTATAATTTTAGCCCTGTAGCACTTGACCTTGGCCAGTGAGCATGCTGGATCATGCCTGCCATCCGTCCATTGAGTAAGAAGCAGCCCAGATGACTGACAGGCTTCTCTCGGGTGCCCTCTCGGTGGCCCCTTCTTCAGACTTGTCTCCCTGCCAGAGGTGACGTACAGGGCCCCGGCTCCCCTCATGTCACGGTAGGCCTGCTTTGCATCAGCTGACACCGGCGAAGTGACTGACTAATACTGACATGAGAAGATTTCTGACAGAACAAGAGCTTGATGCTGCAGTGTGCGCACGTGCCCTGCATACCGTCTATCCGGGAATCCTGATTCCACGCAAAGTCCCCATCCCCATAAATATTTATCTTACAGTAATGGATTCTCTCTGGCACACATATAAATGAATAGAATGTGTAAATAGATGTTAAGGTAGGGAGTAGATGTGGAATTAAACACAAATGTGGTACAGTATCGGGCGTCTGAAGTGCTGCCAAGGCATTATCTTGCGCGGTGAAGGGCACATTGCTGTGAGGTAACAGGAATTCATTGTCTTGTCATTATTGATTTCTGAATGCTGCCTCTCATACACATCTCCTCTTATCTGATGTCCTTCATTTCTGGAAGCTTTGAGATGCTGTCTGCTTCAAGATATAAATCAGTCCACAACATGAGCCATGCTCCGTTACCCATTGCGCACATAACAGCGTGATGGATAATGTGCCTGAAGGATAAATCACAGACAATCGCCGAAGATTCCTCTCCATTTGCGAAGGTGGAGTGGCGCACCTTGCGCGTGTGAGTGAACTGCCAAAGGTTTCTCTAAAATATCCTATTAAAGGGAAATGGCGGCATGTTTTCCGCCAATGCACGTTTTTTACTTACTAAGTTTGTAAGTAACAAGACGTTTCACGTGGTGTATATTCATGATATTATTTCATATATAGATTTGCACATACAGGGAGTGCAGAATTATTAGGCAAGTTGTATTTTTGAGGAATAATTTTATTATTGAACAACAACCATGTTCTCAATGATTCCAAAAACTCATTAATATCACTTGTACCAACAACAAGTTATTATTTTAATAAGGAGTTTTTATGTTGAACGGATTATTAAGACGTGAGGGACATACACGTTTAGATATATACTTTATTATAGTACTTATATGTGGTGCACTTTGCAGAACAATGAATGTTTGAATCATTCATTTTTTGCACGTAACCGCCTTTTGTACGGCGGTAAAGGGAAATTATCCTATAAAATCTCTTTGGAAACCGTCAAGTGAGTGTGCGCGTTCCACGCGGTGAGGTGGAAGCGTTTACCTCTCCTTAGAAGCCGCTAACAGACACTAAATAGGAAGTCCGTGTAATAGGTAGTGCGACAATACACGCGTTACCCATTGCCTCGTA
>BLSH010101079.1:1260397-1289839 GCA_018402905.1 Glandirana rugosa | reverse complement strand
GGTCGTTTTTCAGCCTTTCTTACCTTGGCCATGTCTCTGAGTATTGCACACCTTGTGCTTTTGGGCACTCCAGTGATGTTGCAGCTCTGAAATATGGCAAAACTGGTGGCATCTTGGCAGCTGTACGCTTGACTTTTCTCAGTTCACGGGCAGTTATTTTGCGCCTTGGTTTTTCCACACGCTTCTTGTGACCCTGTTGGCTATTTTGAATGAAACGCTTGATTGTTCGATGATCACGCTTCAGAAGCTTGGCAATTTTAAGAGTGCTGCATCCCTCTGCAAGATATCTCACTATTTTTGACTTTTCGGAGCCTGTCAAGTCCTTCTTTTGACCCATTTTGCCAAAGGAAAGGAAGTTGCCTAATAATTATGCACACCTGATATAGGGTGTTGATGTCATTAAACCACACCCCTTCTCATTACTGAGATGCACATCACCTAATATGCTTAATTGGTAGTAGGCTTTCGAGCCTATACAGCTTGGAGTAAGACAACATGCATAAAGAGGATGATGTGGTCAAAATACTCATTTGCCTAATAATTCTGCACACAGTGTATTTCCACTATTGCATATCAGGCCTTGGACCTTAGATGAGTAGGCATGCTCATCAGAAGATAGTTTTCTGTGAGCCACAAAAATTAAAGTGAAATGAAAAAATGAACAAAGCGCATCCTGCTATAGTGTGCACTTCAAAAAAGAAAAAGAAAATACAGCGCTAATGTCTAAAACAAACAAGCAAAATAAAATTATAACAAGTGAATAACAAACAATGTGATTGAATACAGCTGCAACTCTTCTGCGAGATACACACCGTCCAAAAGAATCATTCAAATATGAGTTGCGCTATCCAGCACCTTCCATCAAAAAGTGCACAGGTGGGTGAAATAGAAGTAAACTGTATCAACAAATGTTCATATACACAGTAAAACAGTCCCAGTGTCCATCACCCAAACAGGAAAATCCTCTTGTGATAATCCCACCACCAGGAACAGGATTGTCTGCTTACCAGATGCAGTTGACCCTTTGCTATAGAGCAGGGGTCCTCAAACTATGGCCCTCCAGTTGTTCAGGAACTACAATTCCCATCATGCCTAGTCATGTCTGTGAATGTTTTACAATGCCTCATGGGATGTGTAGTTCCGCAACAGCTGGAGGGCCGTAGTTTGAGGATCCCTGCTATAGAGAGTCAAACATACGTTGGCTTAATACCCAAGCCCAGGCCTTTGTCTTTGGCACAACAAGAAACCAAGACATTCCTGCGCTTAAAGAGACGGGGCTTCTCCAAAGTAGTGAACCAAGGTGTGTGCTCCTGATATCTCCAGATAATGTGCTGCCTTGCTGCCCTTTGATGGACTGCGGTAGTCCCGACACACTCGAAAAAACAAAGAACACACAAGGGCTCACTGGCCTAGCGCATTATCCTCAGTCACAAAATTTTAATAAAAATCATAAAAACATACTCACTAACGAGTTCAGATTAAAAGCATTGAGCACATTTCATCTACGCATCCATTTCTGCCATACGCTGGTGGTGTCCTATGCAGACTGGCTTACGCGTTTCGAGGCCAAGACCCCTCCCTCCTTTGTCTTTGGCATTTCTTCTTACGCCACAGCATGGAATCTCCCAAACATGGTAAAGGGTATCCACAAAAGGAAAAAAAGGCTCCACATAGCATAAAACCCAATGAGATTTATTATAAAAGTTTAAAAATGCACTTCCAGTAAGACACAATAAGCCTTGTAACATAATAGAAAATGCCGGCCGGCAAGCATACAGCGCCTGTCCTTCTGGATTTGCAAAACACAGTGATGTCAACACGACGTCCACCCTAAGCTGCGTTTCATCACAAAATGACTTCTTCTGGAAGAAGTCATTTTGTGACGAAACACCGCGTAGGGGGGACGATGTGTTGACATCACTGCGTCTGGTAAGCATACAATCCTGTTCCTAGTGGTGGGATTATCACAAGAGGATTTTCCTGTTTAGGTGATGGACACTGGGACTGTTTTACTGTGTATATGAACATTTGTTGATGCAGTTTACTTCTATTTCGCCCACCTGTGCACTGGAAGGTGCTGGATAGTGCGACTCATATTTGAATTATAGTGTGTACTTACCTCTATCCAAAGGACCTAGTTTAACTTCTATCATCCTTTGCCACATCTGTAAATTGTGAGAACAGAGAAAAACAGCTAGAGGTTTGGACTTTAAAGGCAATTGAACCACATATGTTCTAAAAAATATAGATTTTATTTATACCTATAATATGCAAAGTAGGAAAAAACAAAAACACCAAACATATTCACAAGTTAAAAACATGTCATCGCATGTGGGTAAAACATAGGCCATAGGAGCCAACTATTATGGAGAAGATGTGTACACCATCTCAGATGAGTGAGCCCCTGTGCATCAATGCGTTTCACTGCTTCACTTCGTCAGGATAAACGGGGAGATGATGTAAGTAGAAACGGGTCTCACTTGCCTAGTAGTAAGCACACATGCATGCAACAGGAAGTTTCCCTGGATGGGTGGTGGAGCAAGCGAGCTGAGCTACAAGGTTTGAACCCCTCGTAATTAGAATATAAACATAAAACGAATAATCCATGTTTTATCACGTACACAGCCAAGCCTTTATTCCTTACTCAATTTGCCTTGTCGCATGACCATACTTCCTTATTATGCAGCCGAGAAGTGTAAGTATTACATTGGGCAGCCCAGCATAAGTTCAAAAACTCTATTAAATACATGGGGGACACATGTCCCTGCAGACTGATCACAGCCAATCCGTGTTGCCAGCAGGTAATCCCGGGGAAGGATCTCCCTGTGTGTCCTGATGAAGCGAATCAGTGAAACACGTTGATGCACAGGGGCTCACTCATCTGAGACGGTGTACAAATCTTCTCCATAATGGTTGGCCACTATGGCCTTTTTTTTACGAGCATGTGATGCCGTGTTATTAACTTGTGTATATGTTTGGTGTTTTTGCTCTTTTCTACTTTGCATATTATATGTATAAATAAAATATATATATTTTAGAACATATGTGGTCCAATTGCCTTTAAAGTACGAACCTGTAGCTGTTTTTTTCTAGTTTAACTTCTCTCTGCTGTCTCTTCTCTCTGCTATCTGCATTAGTCACTCCTAATAGGTTAACCCCTTCCCGTCTGTCACAGTGGTCACATGATCGGAAAGCTTCCAATCGTGAGTATACAACGGGAGCTTTCCGTTACATATTAGTTGCTGTGCTGGGAGCGCAGAGTGAGCTCGCTCTTAGCACAGTAAATTGTTTACAAATAGACTCATATATGAGGGCGCTCTGCGTTAAAGCCCACCCATCGAGAGGTTGCATATACAGTATTTCACAAAACTGAGTACATCCCTCACATTTTTGTAAATATTTTATTATATCTTTTCATGTGACAACACTGAAGAAATTACACTTTGCTACAATGTAAAGTAGTGAGTGTACAGCTTGTATAGCAGTGTAAATTTGCTGTCCCCTCAAAATAACTCAACACACAGCCATTAATATCTAAACCGCTGGTAACAAAAGTGAGTACACCCCCTTAGTGAAAATGTACACTTTGGGACCAAAGTGTCAATATTTTGTGTGGCCACCATTATTTTCCAGCACTGCCTTAACCCTCTTGGGCATGGAGTTCACCAGAGCTTCACAGGTTGCCACTGGAGTCCTCTTCTACTCCTCCATGACAACATCACGGAGCTGGTGGATGTTAGAGACTCCTCCACCTTCCATTTGAGGATATCCTACAGATGCTCAATAGGGTTTAGGTCTGGAGACATGCTTGGCCAGTCCATCACCTTTATCCTCGGCTTCTTTAGCAAGGCAGTGGTCTTCTTTGAGGCATGTTTGGGGTCGTTATGTTGGAATACTTCCCTGTGGCCCAGCCTCCGAAGGGAGGGGATCATGCTCTGCTTCAGTATGTCACAGTACATGTTGGCATTCATGGTTCCCTCAATAAACTGTAGCTCCTCAGTGCCAGCAGCACTCATGCAGCCCTGGACCATGACACTCCCACCACCATGCTTAACTATGGCAAGACACACTTGCCTTTGTACTCCTCACCTGGTTGCCGCCACACACGCTTGACACCATCTGAACCTTCCAGTAATCCATGTGATTAGTTTGCCTGTCTTCAGCAAACTGTTTGCGGGCTTTCTTGTGCATCATCTTTAGAAGAGGCTTCCTTCTGGGATGACAGCTATGCAGACCAGTTTGATGCAGTGTGCGGTGTATGGTCTGAGCACTGACAGACTGACCCCCCACCCCTTCAACCTCTGCAGCAATGCTGCCAGCACTTGTACATCTACTTCCCAAAAACAACCTCTGGATATGACGCTGAGCTATGGTCGACCATGGTGAGGCCTTTTCTGAGTGGAACCTGTCTTGTTAAACTGCTGTATGGTCTTGGCCACCGTGCTGCAGCTCAGTTTCAGGGTCTTGGCAATCTTCTTATAGCCTAGGCCATCTTTATGTAATGCAACAATTCTTTTTTTCAGATCCCCAGAGATTTCTTTGCCATGAGGTGCCATGTTGAACTTTCAGTGACCAGTATGAGAGAGTGAGAGCCATAACACCAGATTTAACACACCTGCTACCCATTCACTCCTGAGACCTTGTAACACTAATGAGTCACATGACACCGGGGAAGGAAAATGGCTAATTTGGCCCAATTTGGACATTTTCACTTAGGGGTGTACTCACTTTTGTTGCCAGTGGTTTAGACATTAATGGCTGCGTGTTGAGTTATTTTGAGGGAACAGCAAATTTACACTGTTATACAAGCTGTACACTCACTAGTTTACATTGTAGTAAAGTGTCATTTCTTCAGTGTTGTCACATGAAAAGATATATTAAAACTTTTACAAAAATGTGAGGGGTGTAGTCACTTTTGTGAGATACTGTATGCACCACGTCGGCAGGAAAAGGTAAAGCTGGCACAACAGTTTCCCAGATGAAAGCCCCACCCTCCTCCAGCACTCAGCAGGTAACTGACAGCCTAGGCTGTGTATGTTTCTCTATGAGTCTGTTTAGAGGGAGGTGTGTCCCTTCCCTCCACTCAACTCTGGATTACACTCCACTCTGTGCTCTGGCTGTGCAGTGTGTGTGCTCCCTGCCACTGCTGAGAAAAATCCTTTGATCTGTGTACTTTCAACTGATACACATGAAAGAGGGCTGCAGATAAGCAAGTACAACTTATTTAGGAGGATTTGTTTAATCAATGTGTATCATCTGAGGCAAGTCACTTCACTGGGTACATGTAGGGGTTTACAACCACTTCAACCCCTTGGTGACTGAGGGTAGAATACATGTTAATGCCTGAACACAGTTTTGCAACTTTGACGTGCATTAGTAAAACATATCATCACAACTACTTTTGTGTATCCAGGTGGATTATACCTTGACAAACTGGGCTTTCTTTTGGTTGTAAATGGTAATAGATATCATATCTCCTGATTTTTTTGACTATCAAAAGAAAATGTTGCCAAAATAGTAAAAAAATACCTTATATTTTTTAAATCTAGCTTTATATTTCTTGTTATTACCACAAGTTACCACCAACGAACAACCCAAAATAAATTGCTCCTCCTGCCCCTGACAATTGCAGAAATATGTTATTTGATGTTGTACCTGTAGTTTATCCTACCTAAAACACACTGATACTGAGACTAACTGACACAAATTATAAATAATGCCTTTTAAAAAAAAAATACTACTCAAAATATACTGACCCTGATCTTTGACCCTTACCTTGACCCTAACACTAACCCTGGCACTGATATACAGTGGATATAGAAAAGAATCACCCCCTTTAAATAATCACATTTTGTTGCTTTGCAGACTGAAATGAAGACAACCATAGTTTTTGTTTTATCCAGCAGGGTTTACTTTTTTTTTACACACTTTTATTTGTTTACATGTTTCTCTCTTGCAAGAAGAGAAATATATTATGTACCTTTCTCTATCAGAAAAGCAAGAAAATACATGGGCAGGCTATATAGTGACTGATCACTGTGATAGGCAGACTGCAAGCCCTGTCTCTGTGCTGGGAACAAGTACGCAGATATGCAGCCTCATGGATAAAAACCCACTTCTCCAGCTTTCTGGATATGCCCCCTTCTTCAAGGTCCAAGCAGTACTGCTTAGACCTTGAACAAGGGACATATCCCAGGAGCTTGTCCTGAAAAATTGTAAGTTAGTGCAAATAAAAAAAAAGAATCACATACAGTACTCAATTATTCCTGCAATATAAGAATCCTCACCGTTCCAGTGGACAATAAGCCTAAACTCTGTTGCCTTCAAATGCTATAACTACTGAAGAAGTCTTCGGTATCTGATACTTCTAGGAGTGTCAATTGCCTGTGTGCCCCGCTGTGCTCAATGGTTCCTTCCACTGGCTCTTACACTACTGTGTCCTGGAGTGATGCAGGGACTGATGGAAGGAACCACAGAGGGTGGCAAGAGAAGCAGGCATTTGAAGGAGAAGTCCAGCCAAAGCTTGTTTGGCTCTACTATTATGGATTACAGGAGTGTAGTTCATTTTGCACTCCTGTGACCTGTTTTCTGCTGACATCACCAATGTCAGTTCAGGCTCCGTGTCATCCATGGAGTTTGGATCCGCCAGGTGCCTGGGCTGACACCCATCTCAGCCTCTCAGCTGAGAGCCGGAGACGGCTGCTCCGTCCCCTCCACAGCCCAGCGCTCCAGTGAGTGAGGAAGGAGAAGAGCAGAGAGCTGTGACCACGTGAAGGACAGTCTATAGCTCTCTGCTCATGGAGCTGTGAAAACTGGGTGATCAGCGGTGTTTGATCGCTCAGTTCTCAGTGAAGAGGCGCCAGGGGACAGATGCAGCATCAGACCAATGCTGCATCCACCTAGGTAAGTATGAATGGCGAAAAAAAATCCTTTACTTCTCTTTTAACATTAACAACGTTGATTTCTATGGGAAACCTCCATGTCCAAACAAGGAATTCACACACAGGTGCTAAGGATCAAAGGGTCCTCCCACACTCCAGAGAACTTGAAACAATGCAAAGGAACTGGCAACTCTGGTATCCGTGTTATAAAACACATTGGCTTTCTTTTATTGTCACTGCTATGTACCCAATAAAAATCGTTACCTGCATACCAGAGTTGCCGGTTCCTTTGCATCGTTTATCGAATGCTAAGGGCTTACCCGCCTCCTACTGGAAATATAAATATTCTTCTAATGCAGGCAGCAATTTTTAGATTTGTTTTTTGGCAACAATAGAGTTGTTTTAGGAGAAACCAACAGTACTAACAGGAAAGAGAAATAAATTGGACATTTAGCTAACATAAAACAGCAATAATAAAACAAAATCCCTATTAGCATATCATTTTAATTATAAAAATGATAATAAAAATGCTAATGTTATACAAAGTAAGTACATCCATTAGTGATCTATACTTATAAAATAATGTGCAAATGAAAGAACTATAAAGGGTCAGGTAGACCGCTGTTAATATGCTCATCATTTATAGGTGAGGCTTGGAGGGTTAACTGCAGTCTTAGGTATATACAGTCAGGTCCATAAATATTGAGACTTCGACTCAATTCTAATCTTTTTGGCTCTATACACCACCACAATGGATTTGAAATGAAACAAACAAGATGTGCTTTAACTGCAGACTTTCTTTAATTTGAGGGTATTTACACCCAAATCAGGTGAATGGTGTAGGAATTACAACAGTTTGTATATGTGCCTCCCACTTTTTAAGGGACCAAAAGTAATAGGACAATTGGCTACTCAGCTGTTCCATGGCCAGGTGTGTGTTATTCCCTCATTATCCCATTAACAAGAAGCAGATAAAAGGATCAGACTTAATTTCAAGTGTGCTATTTGCATTTGAAATCTGTTGCTGTCAACTCTCAATATGAGATCCAAAGAGCTGTCACTATCAGTGAAGCAAGCCATCATTAGGCTGAAAAAACAAAACAAACCCATCAGAGAGATAGCAAAAACATTAGGTGTGGCCAAATCAACTGCTTGGAACATCCTTAAAAAGAAAGAACGCACCGGTGAAAACAACTGTGGTGGATGACCGAATAATTCTTTCCCTGGTGAAGAAAACTCCCTTCACAACAGTTGGCCAGATCAAGAACACTCTCCAGGAGGTAGGTGTATGAGTGTCAAAGTCAACAATCAAGAGAAGACTTCACCAGAGTGAATACAGAGGGTTCACCACAAGATGTAAACCATTGGTGAGCCTCAAAAACAGGAAGGCCAGATTAGAGTTTGCCAAACAACATCAAAAAAAGCCTTCACAGTTCTGGAACAACATCCTATGAGACCAAGATCAACTTGTACCACAGTAATGGGAAAAGAAGAGTATGGAGAAGGAAAGGAACTGCTCATGATCCAAAGCATACCACCTCATCAGTAAAGCACGGTGGTGGTAGTGTCATGGCGTGGGCATGTATGGCTGCCAATGGAACTGGTTCTCTTGTATTTATTGATGATGTGACCGCCGACAAAAGCAGAAGGTTGAATTCTGAAGTGTTTAGGGCAATATTATCTGCTCATATTCAGCCAAATGCTTCAGAACTCATTGGACGGCGCTTCACAGTGCAGATGGACAATGACCCGAAGCATACTGCGAAAGCAACCAAAGAGTTTTTTAAGGGAAAGAAGTGGAATGTTATGCAATGGCCAATTCAATCACCTGTCCAGAATCCGATGGAGCATGCATTTCACTTGCTGAAGACAAAACTGAAGGGAAAATGCCCCAAGAACAAGCAGGAAAGGAAGACAGTTGCAGTAGAGGCCTGGCAGAACATCACCAGGGATGAAACCCAGCGTCTGGGGATGTCTATGCGTTCCAGACTTCAGGCTTTAATTGACTGCAAAGGATTTGCAACCAAGTATTAAAAAGTGAAAGTTTGATTTATGATTGTTAATCTGTCCCATTACTTTTGGTCCTTTAAAAAGTGGGAGGCACATATACAAACTGTTGTAATTCCTACACCGTTCACCTGATTTGGATGTAAATACCCTCAAATTAAAGCTGAAAGTCTGCAGGTAAAGCACACCTTGCTCGTTTCATTTCAGATCCATTGTGGTGGTGTATAGAGCCAAAAAGATTAGAATTGTGTCGATGTCCCAATATTTATGGACCTGACTGTAAATGAAAGGCCCCTGTGTGGTAGTTGGCAAAATGAAAATGAAATGCCTGCTTTTTTTGGATGGAATAAATATAATCCCCTATTTGGATACCCATGAGTGTTGGAACTGGTCTTTCTGACTGCTTTGCATTTAAAGAGTCATGCATGAGTCACCTGGGCATTAAATGCTACCATATGTATAGTGGGTTTTTTTTTTCCCTGAAAAAGAAATGCAAGATGGTGGTGAAACTTGTAAATTTAATGTTAAAAACACAAATATTTAGAAATGCTATTTTACCATTATTTCCAGACACAAAAAACAAGAATTCACTTACAATTATTACTGGATTTTTTGTATTCTGGAAGTGTCCTGTACAACGAACAACATTTCAGCTTGGATTGAAGTGGGTTTGGTGGGTTGAATCTACTTTTGGCCTAAACTATTTAGGAATTAAAGAGGTGATACCTTCCTGTTAATACTCTTGGCCTAATAAAGTTGGGCGGGTGTTTAGCATCCCAGCTTTGACTTTCCCATGGCCATGGAAGTAGGATATTGGGGCATGGCTCCTACTGATCACACCTACAGTCATTTTCAATAAACAGTGTAATGAGCAAAGTGCAGTAACCCACGGCAACCAATCGGAAAGCACTTTATTGAAGCCAAAGAAGCATGTGTTGGTTTCAGACTGGTTGTGACGGGTACTGAACTTTGCTCCTTCTTCTGTTTCATTGAGTAAGCATGATTGTTGATGTGTCACTGGTGCAGATTGATGATTCAACAAGCCAAGCGAAAGTATGCCTCTGGAGATATACCAGTATGACCCAGTGATTGATCTGGAGATGTCTGCACATTGCAAATTTCCTGCATTTCAGATGGATCCATTCACACATTGCTATTATTAATTAATGTGTGCCTGGGTAAATATTCCTCTGATTGTTAATAATAATTGTTGCCATAGCTTTCCTCAAAAGCCTCATGTGGCTTAGGGTAAAAAATGGGCAGTCAGACGGAAGGAACGCGGAATATCACATACTGTATACATCTCTAGAAGCAGCTGCTCGCGCCCACGAGTGCATTGTTTATCCTCTCAGTCTTGTTAAATATGCACAATAAGGCTACATCTGTTGTCCTCGCCTAAAGTTTCAGCTGTGTCTGAAGGACCGACTGCATCTGGTCAACCCCCTGCTGTGATTGCCAGATTTGATCAAATAGGAGTTTATTTGATATGACATGATGTAACAAAAGAGAACAGCAAAAGTATTATTATTTTTATTATAGTATTATTATTATTACCATCATCAATATTATTATTAATAATAATAATAATAATGATACAAATAAAAGTACAGATAAATGAGATTATTGCCTATATAAGCTGTCTAACGTAAAAGTAAAATTGATAGATACAATAGAAAAGAGAGACTTGTCAGCAGTAGCTGTGCAGAGTAGATATCACTATAGAATATGTCCCTCTGTACCTAGTATAGGATGTGGTGTCCCATGCATTTTTCTGGGATCACAACATCAACCTTTATTGAGTTACTGAGCATGCACAGTAAGCCAAAAAAAGTGTATTAAAGCGGAGTTCCACCCAGAATTTCTTTTTTTTTGGCATCCACTCTTAATACTAAATAGATGTAACCTTTTGTTTCCTTACTTTCAAAATTACATGTATTTTTTACTCACAATTTCGTTTCTCTTATTGCTGGACTTTTCCATTTTAGGTGAGGGCATCTGAAGTCCATCTGTAGTCTCCTGGCATCTCTTCCTGAAAGAAGTGCATGGTGGGTAACCATCGTGCACTCCTCGATCTTGGTCCGCCTTAAATTGCGCCAGTTCCTGTTTGGAAATAACATGATTTTACAGTACAGGGAAGCCCACTGACTCCTGGGAAATGATGAGTCACATCTCCCAGGAGGCCAGGCGAAGCAGGAAGTGAGGAGACGAGCCTAGGATAAGGTGACCAGATTTTTAAAATTAAATCCGGGGACATATTTTTTTTACTAGTACAATCAGCGACTTCTAGTGGGACTGCGATATTGAACAAATCTGACACTAAGTGACACTTTTGACACTTTGCGGGAACCAGTGACACTAATAAAGTGATCAGTGCTAAAAAATATGCACTGTCACTATACTAATGACACTGGCTGGGAAGGGGTTAACATCTAGTGCAATCAAAGGGTTAAATGTGTGCCTAACAAGTGTTTTCTCACTGTGGGGGAGGTGCTTTTACTAAGGGAAGGCGTAGATTCCTGTCCCTGTTTTGCAGGAACACAGGATCAATGTCTTCCATACTGCCAAAATGGTGATCTGCCTTGTTTACATAGGCAGGCTTCTGTTCTGCCTGTGTACAGAACGATTGGTGGGTACAGACCCGCTGATCGGCGCCAATACCCAGAAATGCAGGATCACATATATATAAATATATATACAGGATCCTGTGCAGCACGACCGCCCTGTAGCAGTAAATCTGCTATGAGGTGGTTGACAACTGGTTAAGATCATCAGCATTATGATGACTCACAGGCAGCAGGCACTCTATCATGGAGCCGGCTGGTAGTGCACTGTCACAGGGTGTCACATGGAATGCCTGCTGGGTGCTGATACTTATGACCAATAGTTTAACAAAATCAGCACCCAGTAGCCATGTTATGTGACACTGTGACCGTGCACTGCCAGCCAGAGCCATGCTAGAGTGCCTGCTGCCAGCGAGTTATGATACCATCCATGATGCCAGAGAGAGAGACACAGTGCAATGAATTCACAGACACCCCCAAAGCACACCGGTGTTGAAGCCTTGAAGGTACTGGCAGCCCCACGATTGGATCCACTTCCCCTCTGCTCCTGCTGCTGGACACCCAGCTCAGCTGCCTCTCTCTGCTTGTTGCCTCTGCCACCCGCCTCACAAGCTCTCAAGTCTCACCCTCCGGGCCCCGGCTACTACTGGGTGGGGAGTGGAGGAAGATCACTCCACCGGGGAAGGCAAGGAGATAGGCAGGCAGGCAGGCAGCTGGCTGGGACCTGAGCCAATGCAGAAGAACATGCGAGCGGGAGCGAAATGGGCATGTGCCCAACACTGAAGAAATAGTCCCTCCGCTCCGACCAGCACATGATCATTAGAAAGGAGCACACATAATGGAAAAAATATACCCCCTAAGCTAGTAGGAGCAGGGGTGTGTAATTCAGATTTTTTTTTAAATTCTGCACTGACTGTCTTTGAAATTGCCCGGACCCCTGTTCAAATGCAATCCGGGGACAAACCGAGGACAGACTTGGTCCGGGGACAGTGTCCTCAATCCGGGGACTGTCCCCTGAAACCGGGGACGTGTGGTCACCCTAGCCTAGGACCTAAAAGGGGCAGGTTACAGAGACCACCTAGCAACAAGCGACTTAGGGTGAGTATAAAAAAAACATTTCCTTCAAATGTAAGTCTATATAGGCAAAGGACTTGAATGATGTAAAAAAAAAGGGGGTGTGATATAGGCAGGACTGCCTAGAAGTAGGCTTGATCTGGGTATGACTATCTGGAAGGTGGGCATGCCAAGAGTGGATTGAGAGGGGAGTGACAGCAGTAGCGGGACAAGGACAATCAGTGCCCAGGGAGATGCCAAATTGCGCCCCCCCCCTCCCAAATGCAAGAACTACCCCCTAGCATTGATGTCAGTGGATGCAATTATAACTCCCAGCATTGAGGTCAGTGTATGCCATAATAACCCCCAACACAGGTATCAGAGGACACATTTATAACCCCCAGCATTGATGTCAGTGGATGCATTAATAACCCCCAATACAGGTATCAGAGGATGCAGAAATAACCCCCTGCATTGATGTCAGTGGATTCCATAATAACCCAAACACAGGCATCAGAGGACACATTAATAACCCCTAGTACTGGTGTCAGCGGACACATTAATAACTCCCAGCATTGATGTCAGTGGACACATTGATAACCCCCAACACAGATATTAGTGGATGTCGTAATAACCCCCAGTATTGTGCCAGTGGATGCATTAATAACCTCCAGCATTGGTGCCAGTGGCAGCATTAATAACCCCCAGCATTTGTGCCAGTGGGTGCATTAATAACCCCCAGCATCAATGTCAGTGGACACATTAATAACCCCCAACACAGATATCAGTGGATGCCTTAATAACCCTGAGCACTGGTGCCAGTGGATGCATTAATAACCCCCAGCAATGGTGCCAGTGGACACACCCCCAGCATTGATGTCAGTGGATGCATTAATAACCCCCAACACAGCTATCAGTGGATATCATAATAACCTCCAGCATTGGTATCAGTGGATGCATTAATAACCCCCAGCATTGATGTCAGTGGATGCATTAATAACTCCAACAAAGGTATCAGTGGACGCATTAATAACTCCCAGCATTGGTGCCAGTGGATGCATTATTAACGCCAAACGCAGGTAACAGAGGATGCATTAACAACCCCCAGCATTGATGGACACATTAACCACTTCAGCCCCGGAAGGATTTACCCACTTCCTGACCAGAGCACTTTTTGCGATTCGGCACTGTGTCGTTTTAACTGACAACTGCGCGTGCAACATTTTACCCAAACGAAATTGACATCCTTTTCCCCACAAATAGCACTTTCTTTTGGTGGTATTTAATCACCTCTGTGGTTTTTATTTTTTGCACTATTTACAAACAAAGAGTGACAATTTTGAAAAAAAAAACAATATTTTTTTTACTTTTTTCTATAATACATATCCAAAAAATGTAAAAAAAAAAAACGAATTTCTTCCTCAGTTTAGGCCTTCTACATATTTTTGGTAAATAAAATCGCAATAGGCGTATATTGATTGGGTTGCACAAAAGCTATCGCATCTACAAACTATGGGAATAGATTTATGGCATTTTTATTTATTTTTTTACTAGTAATGGTGGCGATCAGCGATTTTTATCGGGACTGCAACATTGCAGCGGACAGATCGGGCACTTTTGACACTTTTTTGGGACCAATGACATTTATATAGCGATCAGAGCTTTAAATAGCCACTGATTACTGTATAAATGTTATTGGCAGGGAAGGAGTTAAACTGTAGGGGGCGATTAAGGGGTTAAATGTGTTCCCTCAGTGTGTTCTAACTGTGTGGGGGCTCTGCTGACAGGGGCATGATGGATCGAAGTGTTCCCGATTACAGGGAACAGTAGATCTGTGTCATGTCCCCTGACAGAATGGGGATCCACGGTGTTTACATCGGCAGATCCCCGTTCTGCCTCTGTAACAGGCAATCGTGGGTCACCAGCGAACATCGAGTCTGCTTGACCAGCGGGCACACTCACGCAGCATGCAGCAAGCATGTGGGGGGGGGGGGTGAGCAGGTGGTTCAGGCATGTGGGGGGGCGAGCAGGTAATTAAGCCATGTGAGCGGGTGAGCAGGTGGCTCAGGCAGGGGGGGGGGCAGCGGTTCAGGCATGTGGGTGGGTGGGTGAGCAGGTGGTTCAGACAGGCAGGTAGGATCTCCAAAGCTGGCTGCATCCCCGTCCAGCCCACACAACAAGAGCCTGGCGGGCGGAGGAGATCCAGCCCCACAGCTGGAGGGAGGGGGAGCAAAACCCTCTCTCCAGCAGCCATTGCATAGAAACATAGAAAAGTGATGGCAGCAAAAGACTGAGTAGTCCATCGAGTCTGCCCCTTTTTATTTATGTATTTATTTTTCACATTAACCTTGTTGTCTGACTATAGATTTATGATTATCCCAACTATGTTTGAAGCCATTTACTGTTGACTGTTTCACAACCTCTGTTGGTAGTTTTTTCCAATCATCAACCACCCTTTCAGTAAAATAATACTTTCTAAGATCAGTTTTGAACTTCCCTCCAGTTAGTTTGACTTCCCTCCATTGCAGCCTGCACTGTGCTGTTCAGAATGACAGGGAGTGACGGCAGCCTCACTCCTGTCATTCAGGCAGCTGGAGAGCTGAGCGCTCAGCGCCCTCTTTCCACATATCGCCTCCACACCCAGATCACATGCTCCTTCTGCCCACCGCTTGTCCCCACCCTAAGTGACAGTTTTCTAGGGATCTGGAAAACATTTTGGTAAATATGGTATAGAGATGGAATAATCTGGGTTGTGTGTGTGTTACTCTAGATGTTTTACCAAAAATTTTAATTGCTAAGAGGTCCAGATACAACTTTATTCCAATAAAAGTCAGTGGGCCAATCCAAAAGGTATCCAACATGTTTCAGGGGACCAAGAGCGTCCCCTTCATCAGGGCTAGAAAGAACGTAAGGACATCTCCATATCAATCCGATATCAATACAATACAATATGCCCTCCTCAGGGTCATATTGATAACCAATAGTATTGGAAGTATTAAAATGAACATAAAAAAACCTCAGGCAAATATGAGAACATGAATACTAAACCATACCATTTCAGGCAGTTTATCAACTGATTTAATCAATTCAACAATTGCAGTAGGTATTTTCGCTATCTAAAGAAAATGGGTTCTAAAGGGGCAGGGATTGAACAGCTAGTGAATGTCTGAATCCACAAGGTAGCACAAGGGAGGTCCTACAGGCATTAGTGAACAGGGATGGCCAAACATGGCATAAAAATTTGGTTGGTAAGAGCACTGTCAATGGCACCCAGTACACCTCCAAAATGAATGTGTGCTGCAATGCAGTACTGCACAAAACATGGTTCTAGTGAGTTGTGGAGATAAAATGTAGACAGCATCTACACTATATTACCAAAAGTATTGGGACACCTGCCTTTACACACACATGAACTTTAATGGAAACCCAGTTTTAGTCTGTAGGGTTCAATATTGAGTTGGCCCACCCTTTGCAGCTATAACAGCTTTAATTCTTCTGGGAAGGCTGTCCACAAGGTTTAGGATTGTGTATATGGAAATGTTTGACCATTCTTCCAGAAGCACATTTGTGAGGTCAGGCACTGATGTTGGACAAGAAGGCCTGGCTTACAGTCCCCGCTCTAATTTATCCCAAAAGTGTTCTATCTGGTTAAGGTCAGGACTCTGTGCAGGCCAGTCAAGTTCCCCCACTTCAAACTCACTCATCCATGTCTTTATGGACCTTGCTTTGTGCACTCGTGCTCTGTCATGTTGGAACAGGAAGGGGTCATCCCTAAACGGTTCCCACAAAGTTGGGAGCATGAAATTGTCCAAAATGTCTTGATATGCTCATGTTTTAGGAGTTCCCTTGACTGGAACTAAGGGGCCAAGCAAAACCCTTCGAAAAAAAACCCCACACCATAACCCCCCTCCACCAAATAATTTGGACCAGTGCACAAAGAAAGCTAAATAAAGACATGTATGAGCGAGTTTGGGGTGGAGGAACCTGACTGGCCTGACCTCAACCCAATAGAACCCCTTTGGGATGAGTGGAGATTGCAAGACAGACCTTCCACATCAGTGCCTGACCTCACAAATGCGCTTCTGGACAAATGGTCAAACATTCCCATAGACACCCCTAAACCTTGTGAACAGCCTTCCCAGAAGAGTTGAAGCTGTTATAGCTGCAAAGGGTGGGCCAACTCAATATTGAACCCTATGGACTAAGACTGGGATGCCATTAAAGTTCATGTGTGTGTAAAGGCCGGCGTCACAATACTTTTGGTAATATAGTGTATATGTTTAAGTGTGTTAATGTGCATTGCGGTCCATTCATTTTGAATAGACTGCCTAACACAGCGTGCTGTAATACATTGTCAAACCTCAAAAGTATGTGTCTATAGCTCACTGCATTGTGGTGTGAAAGGGCACTTACTGTAGGCTGATTTTATCACAGCTAAGAAAATCACAGTGATTTTATATGAGATCACTAGGGCTGATGACACACATACCATTTTCTCACAGCAATTGCTCCTCAGCCCCCTTGTTTTGTTACAGTGATTCGCAAAGAAATTCATGATACATGCCTATGAGACCGCTAACATTAAAATGATTAAAACAACTTTTAAACTGCTAGCTACAACTGCTGTTTTATCACTGGCATTAGTGATTTATAGCAGCGATTATTCTCTGCTCATGTGTCATCAATGTAACGGTGACATTTTTAAAGAGGTCTGTCGCTCTTTCGCTCAGCTAACAAGATTCAACAGCGTTTCGCCAAGGCAGAAAAAACGCTAGTGGCAATCGCTCGTAAAGCCTCTTTCACACAAACTTACTACAGCGCAAACCTGTGCAAGGGCCATGTTTAGCTGCATTGGGATGCACTGATGTTCCCCGCATCCCTGTGCAGGCAGTCTCATTCATATTAATTGGGACACAGCCGCTGCACGGACACAGCCGCTGCTCACAATTTGACATTTGAGATAAGGCCGAAGCAAACAAAAATAAAAAATGAGCATAGGGCTGGCATGACATGGTAGCAGGGCATAGGACACTAGAGGGTTAACAGGAGGTAGAGGGGCTGTAATCAGTCAAGTGGGGGTGGTATCAGGTTTGCAGACAAGAAAGGAGGGGTCAAGGTATGGTCATTCGGAGGTCAGTGAACGGAGAAGAAGCAGCTTCCCACCCTCCCGCCCTTGAAGGAATGGACGTCTGGTCTTGATAATGACAAGAGGTGGCGGTTGGGATCTTTGGAGGCCTTCTAATTTAATAGTGATATGGCATAGTGGGAACCATCTATGGTATGGTCTCCTCGGTACGGTGCCAGTTAACTGAGGTTTAACTGGGCATTGGGCATATGGTTATCTGGGTTGGAAGGTGGAAATTTTTGGATCATCCTCGAGTCAGTGTGTTGCAGCTGGGGACCTTGTGTGGTCACGCAGATACATAATCTATTTTGGGATCTTTTCAGTGCCTTCAAAGATCAGCAGCCAAGATCTATCTGTGAATTCATTATTTTGTACGTAAAATGTGTTAAAGGTTATTTGTTAATAACTGGCCGGTTTCGGACAATTTTTACTCCAAAATGGGTCCTGAGTATTTATTATAAGATTTATAATAAATGGGGTTAGTAAGTGTTAAGGTGGAGTTTGCATCTGTCTTACCACAGTCATGCAGGGGCACGGCCCCAAACGCACACTGTCTCCATTTGGAGCTGTATCCTCACCCACATGGATGTCAAATTGGAACTACTAGCCACTGCTCCCCAATTGAAATGAGAGGGCCTGCCTGCAAAGGGATGCACAGGTGTGCGGGTAAACACGCCCCTCGCATGAGTGGACATTGCAGCATGCCCATGTGAACAGGGCTTTTGTCACGCACCTTGTGGCAGAGCTTGATGTGTAGGGGGAAGCCTCTCATACAGCTCCGGCTCTGAGACCACTGATGGTGCGGCAGTGGCCGTGAGAGTGTGATGGCATGAGTGCCTGCAAGATGTTTCGTCAGCCGCAACAGCAGACAGCAGGTGGGTTGCCAGAAGCAGGTCAGATCACTGGAACAGCGGGTGGCAGCAGGCGGCAGATGCTTGACGGGCAGCCAAGCCTGCTGTTAGAAATCACAGAGCCCCATACAGCCTAACTGACAGGACCCCCCAAAAAATATTAAAATCATATTTTCATAAAAAAACCCCACTAAAATCATTATTAGTGCACAGCAAGGGGAATCAAATACTAGACAGGGAAGGGGATCAGTGAGGCATGGGGGGCGGTCAATTACAGGAACCAATCCCTTGTGCGTCATTCCCTGCAGCAGCTGAAAGCCAATGGAAGGAAGAAAAGGAGAAGGCAGCTTTTAGTTGCTGCAGGGAGAGACACCCAGGGGATCACTTCCTTTAAATGCCCCCCCTCCTGATTTACCAATCACCCCCTCTACTACCCATATTGGATTTCCCTGCTTCCTGGGCCCCCCTGCTGGCTTGGGCCCCGTATTGGAAGACTGGTGCTATTCCCTTATCAGTGGCCCCCTCAGCTAGCAGGTGGCTGATTTGGCAGGATTGGTAACACTCAACAAGTAAAGAACCAGCAGGGACCAGGTAGCATACAGAGCAGTGCTGGAGAATAACTGGATGCAAGATCAGACAAGCCAGGTCAGCAACAGACGGTCCGATACAGGCATAGACAGCAGGCAGAGAATGGTCAGGGTACAAGCACAGGTCGGCAATGCTGAATCAAGCAGATGAACAGAAGACAAAGCAAATCCAGAGACAAGCCAAGATCAGGGCAGGCAGCGTTCAAGCAAGGTCAAGGCAAGCCAGGTCAATAACAGGAGTCAATACAGGAACAGATGTAGGAACACAGCTAATAGCTGCAGTTCAGACCGCACTGGCTGATATCACTGCTGCAGTTTAAATAGTGTCATTACCCTGCTCTCCAACCTGAAACATCCCCTGCAGCAGTTGGAGGGGGAGGAGAGGAGGGAAGTTGGCAGCACTGTAGAGGGAAGACAGGGGGCACCAGAAAACAGGGAGAATTGGCACCACACGGGTGTTTAGAGTGTGCCCAGGCACACCCAGCACACCCTGGGTGCACGCCTATGGTGGATGTCTAGAAGCTTCAGCTGTACTTGTGCTAGTGCCTTCCTGATAGCTTTATGTGACATGTTGCAGCAATTGCTGTGCTTAAAGGAGTTGTAAAGTCAGAACGTTTTTTTTTATCTTAATGCCTTCTATGTGCACCATTGGCTCTCACGGCTGTTAATCAAAGTCAGTCAGTCAATCAGGGGAGATAGGGGGCATGACTGGGTTGGGGCTCCGTGTCTGAATGGATACACGGAGCTCGGACTCGGCTCGGGTGCCCCCTGTAGCAAGCTGCTGGCTGAGGGGTCACTCGATACGAGGAGGGGCCAGGAGAGCAGAAGAGGGACCCGAGAAGAGGAGGATCCGGGCTGCTCCAAAACCAACTGCACAGAGGAGGTAAGGAAGACATGTTTGCTATTAAAAAAACAGTCTTTACAATCACTTTAACTGCAAATTGCTGAAGAAGATTGATTTGTAACAATCTAATGTTGTAGCAGAATGACAGTGACATTGGTGATTAAATAGCTAGCTACAAATCACTGTTAATTGCTGACATTAGCAATTTGTAGCAGCAATTAATCTCTGTTAAAAAATGACCTGTGTGTCATCAGCCTTAGAATCTTTGTTGTGATCTTTGAGGATCTTTGCAAATGAATAACTTCATATTACATGCAACTAGATAGGTCAGGAATAGCTTGTTTCAAGCTCTTAGTATATATATTATTTTAATATCCTTATTCTGGGCACAGGCGTTCATTAAACACACTGCGAGTACAGAAAAATCATTGCTGATGTTGCCAGGAATCTAGTGAGCTCCAAACTCCCTATAGTAATCTAACAATGCCTCTCCTGCATTGAAATCCTGCTAGACCACAGAACGTGTCCTCTATATTTAAAGGAATTTTAAAAATCTATAACAAACATGTTATACTTTCCTGCACTTTTTCTGCAATAGTTTTTCACAGAGCAGCCCTGATCCTCCTCTTCTCCCCTGCTGAGTGCCCTTATAGCAAGCTGCTTGCTATGGGGGCTCTCATGCATGCTCGCTCCTGAGCCCCTTTCTGGGTGTCCATTGACACACAGAACAGGGCTCAGCCCTGCCCTCCACTCCCTCCTCACTGGCTGTGATTGACAGCAGTGGGAGCTAATGGCTGCTGTGTCTGAGACAATGAGCAGAGAGAGCCAGAAGAGCAGCTGCTCTCGAGCACAGAGTTGGATCAAGATCAGGCTCAGGTAAGCATTGGGGGGGTGATCTTCACACCGAATGCTTTTTACCTTAATGCCGCCTTTTTTAACCAGGGTGCCTTGAGGTTTCTTCAGGGGTGCCTTGGCAAAATGCCTAAAAATTTATCAAAAATTATACACAAGCCAGCAGATGGTTCAAGACTGCCTTTTAGTTACACAAAGTCACATGTTTAAATTCTGCACCACTGGCATCCTAACAACCAATGACGTCATCAGTTGATAAGGAGGATGTCTGTTGCCTCCACAGCATCCTTGTTTGACCCTCCTGTGCCCCTCCCCCTCAGCACTGGGGTCCCATTAGTTGACTGATGGAGAGAAATTGAGGGAGAAGGGAAACATTGGAATACTAGTCAATACCAGTGTGCAAAAGTATTTATGCTTAGGAAGAATAAATCACCTCAAATGTGTGAATGTTGCTGCATTGTGTAAAACTATTAAAATAGTTTTTTACATTCTAGAATGGGATGCTGCAAAATTGTCCATCATTTTAAAAGGTGCCTTGAGATTGTCTATAATTTTAAAAAGATGCCTTAACAGAAACAAAGGTTGAGAAACACTGTCTTAAAGTGGTTGTCAACTCTTGACAACCACTTTAAAGTACAGGTAAGCCTGGAATCAGGCTTACCTGTAGATTCCTTGTATATCTCCTAAACCTTTACAATTTAGGATATATACACTATACTGGCATGTGCCAACATGCTGTTTCTTCACTGACGGCGTGCCACTATTGGCGGCTCCCGCGCGCATGCGCGGGAGTGATGTCACGCGACTCCAGACAGTCACAGTGGCAGAGTTTGCGGCCCCGGAAGGAACAGAGGCGAAGATGGACACTCCCTGCTGTGGGGACAGTGCGGGCGGCGATGGCAGGTAAGTAGCACATAATAGGCTGTAATGCTTCTACATTACAGGTGAATAAGGGGAAGTAAACCTATTACAGCAGGGTTTGCTTCCTCTTTAATGCATAGGTAAAAATCCTTCATCCATTAGAACCACTTTAATGGAAATGTTAGGTAGACTTTTGTAACCCAATGGGGATTTTGGTGAAGCAGACATTTTCAGTTCATTGCAGGAATTTAGGAGCTCACTGGATTTTTAGCAGGATTAGCAGGTATTTTTTGTATTTGCAACTTTTTTTAAAGAAACAAAAATGTAAGGTAAAGATTTACTAAGTGGGTTTTTTATTTTTTTTTTTTTTTGACTTGACATACACTTAAAATTTTAGTAAATGATAAAGAAAAAAGGGGTGGTGTCCCTTTAACCGCTTCAGCCCCAGAAAGATTTACCCCCTTAATGACCAAGCCATTTTTTGCGATATGGCACCAACTGTGTGGTCGTGCGACGCTGTACCCAAATACATTTTTTGTCCTTTTTTCCCACAAACAGAGCTTTCTTTTGGTGGTATGTGATCACCACTGCGTTTTTTTTATTTTTTTCACTATAAACAAAAAAAGACAGATGATTTTGAAAAAAAAAAATATATATTTTTTACTTTATACTATAAAATACACCCAATAAAAAAATTAAAAATCAAATTTCTTCATCAATTTAGGCCAATATATATTCTGCTATATATTTTTGGTAACCCCCCTCCCCCCAATAAGCGCATATTGATTGGTTTGCATAAAAGTTATACTGTCTACAAAATAGGTGATATATTTATGGCATTTTTATTATTTATTTATTTTTACCAGTAATGGTGGCGATCAGCGATTTTTAGCGGGAGTGCAACACTTTTGTTTGGGAACCAGGGACATTATTACAGTGATCAGTGCTAAAAATATGGCACTGGCAGGGAAGGGGTTAACATCGGGGCAATCAAAGGGTTAACTGTGTGTTTCTAACGGTCTTGTTTACACAGACACATCCCTGTTCTGTCTCTGCGGGGAACAATCCTGAGTGGCTGGCGGACGTCAAGTCCTCCGGACCTGCTGATTGGCTCTCCCGCTGGCCAGTGGGCTACACCTATAGCGGTTCGCGCAGCCGAGCCAACCTGATGCAGTATAACTGCAGAGGCTGGTTGGCAAGTGGTTAAACATGAGTGCATTTCACCCTCTATAGAGAAGTAATGGACTAACTCTTATTAGACACTGTCACAGTAAATTCTCAATATGCTCTCTGTGATTTGCAAGCCGACAAGATGCCAGGCAGAATCTTTGTGGAACATGGCATTTCCCCACACGCTACCCAGTGCCTCCAGGGGCTGGCATCAGCTCCTTCACAATGAGCACATCTCAGGAGTTGTTAGCAAACACTGTAAGTGACAGGGCCAGACGTGTGAGCTTTATGTTAATTTAGTGCCGCCAAGCTCTGGGTCACCTCCAGGACCAGTAAGAAGTGACATTACACTGTATAAGTCTGCAATGCCCAGCTAATTTCCTTAGACAGCCAGGGGTGTCTTCACATAAATCACACATAGCGCATATGAGCTGCCGCTTAGAGGCTTTTGCAAGCATTTTAATTAAAGGTGTGATTCTGCAAATATATTCTAATAATTCTTTGCAAATGAACTATTTTCTAGAGGGATTATTGCTTCTGCTAATACGGCAGCACAGCCTGGATAAACATGTGTGCTATTTATGTAATACAATTATATTCCTTATCTTAATATTTAGAAATATTTTTAATTATAAAAAGTCGCATGAACTAAGCTCTTCTTAAATTGCTTTTGTTTGGGCTGGTTTACTAGAAAAAGGCACACAACTTTTAAAGCAAAATCATGTTAAGAATCATAGTTGGCATATGCATACATCAAAAATAATATATAAAGGGCAAATATGCAAACTTAAATTTTCTAAAATGTGTTTATGTGCTGCTCACATTTCTTGCTGGCAGAATAACAGCTATAAGTAAAAATGATTATTACTGGATTGGAATTGCCTACCACTAAAACTCTATGGATTCTCCTCTTCTATTGAAATGTTTAGACAGTTAGCAGTCAGCAGGGGAGTTTACATTCCCTAGGAATGGGAAAGAAAATACTAATTGCAAATACATTTTGTAAGTGAACTAGTTCTAATTAATGACAACCTGAGTGTAGTGTGCCCTCTAGGGAGCAGCAAGTAGAATGGAATCCCCCGCCCTGTACAGCCAGGCGCACAAAACCTTCCCAGGCACACTTGAGTCAGAGAACAGTCCAGTGCTTTGTATTTGTTATTTACTGAGGGATTAGAACTTGGATGGGGATAAAGAAATTATGGGGTGCCCACTTGACTTCAAACAATTCCAAGGACAACTGTCCTATATACAGTCTATATAAACTCCTTCTCTTCCTCCAGCACTAACTTTCTTGCAGAACTTCAACGGATACACTGTTTATTGAATCTGACATATTAGAAGCAATAGCCCTTTACAGGCAGAAACCTGAGTCCAAGCAGCTCCTCCCAGACTCCACTCTCTACTTCTGGAAGCTTCTCCAGTGTTCCAGAAAGCAAGGGGAGTTACCAGAGGTGCTGCTTGCTGAGTCATCCAGCCTTCCTGAGTCACTCAACCCTGGACTCAGATTCATCCCAGGCCTAGTTCTTTGCCAGGCCAAATTTTCATGAGTTATCCATGGCTAGAAGCTGACATACTGCTGCTTATGGGACAATAAAGAGCAGAGAGGGCCACCTGGGAGTACTAGGTTAGCTGAGCCAACTTTAAAGCAGAACCTTTACAAACAGCTAAATGCACACTTGAAATACATACAAGCACACAGGAATTATTTTACCCACAACATATTTGAGATTCTGTTCCACCAGCCTTGCAATTTACATACCTCTGCCACACTATATAGCTTTCTGTGCCATCTGTCTGATGATTGGACAATGTGTCGCAGCAGGGTGATGCTCATTCATTGTCTATTGAACAGGCCAAACATGGGGAGGTGCTAATGGCCCATCTCCAACTATTTAATAGCATCTAGGATACATTTGGGAATGTCCTTTTTTGGAGCACTATAAGTCTCACATTCAAATACATGTTGGGGTCACCATCTACCAGTATTTTCCTCAAGAGCATCGATTGACTCTATATTGTAGAGTCAAATTATGTCCTAGAGCAAGCATCACAAAATGGCGGATCGTAGTCAGGACCAAGTGACAGTCTTTTCAGACTGTCTCCAGCTTGAATCCCCCCTCCTCTGCAGTGATTGGTTGTTAGAAATGCCAGCATCCTTAGGGTTAAGGTTGGGGTTAGGTCATGTGCATGCTCTGCTCCAACATCATATGAGGATGGAAGTGAACCTTCTTCCATTTAGGCCTGCAACCTGCTCTGCCTCTTGGCTCCCATCTCCTGCCCTGCCTGGCAATAAACAGTACATGGACACTCTGATGGGGACACCTGATGTAAGGGGGCATTGTGATGAGGGCACGTGATGTAAGGTGGCACTCTGAGTCGACACCTGATCTAAGGGGGCACTGTGATGGTGACACCTGATGTAAGGAAGCACTTGAAAATTAATAGTATTGAAACACTATGGAAATTGCCCATTGCTTATTTTTGATAGGCATAAAATGACTACATATGCAGTATACTAGGATTTGAGTCATAGCATAAACGTGAGATTTGGACTTCTGCTGGCAGAAAATTTTACTGTCAAACAAAATGCGCTCAACAGTAGTGTGATGGTAGTAGAAGTGGCTTAGGATTCTGATGGTTCCTAGTTAACGCACAGGCCTTGCTGCCCTCTAAGGGTTAGGGGATGCCCAATGTAAACACTGTTAGGCTGGGTGCACACCAATTCGAATTGGATGCGGCTTAAACCGCATCCAATTCGCAGAGCACTTGAAAACACATTGTTTTCAATGTGTCCTGTTCACATAGGTGCGGTACATTCGTGCATTTTCTGTGCAATGCGGTGCGAGTTCCAAGCCCATTGTGTATGATAGGAATGCATCTGACATGGAGATGTGTTCCACATTAAACAGGGATCTTTTCCCCTGTACGCGGTACCTCCCCCTCCCTCCCTTGGCAGCTGCTGCTCTGCGAGAACAGACAGGAGCCGCCAAACGACGCCTTCAGTCCATCTTACAGGAAAACAGGCTGGAATTAACACCGCAATGGTGTGAATCCAGCATAAAAGAATAAAAAGAAGGTGCACCAGCCTTGCGCATTACCCAAGTAAATTTATTAAAATTCAAAGGAAGAAAACATACTCACAAACAAGTGGCTCAATCATTGGCTCTAAGGAAGAGGGGATCACCCTTTGAAACGAGTCAGCCATCCAGAAGTTCCTCCGGCCTGCCGGACACAGTCCTGATGACCTGGTTGCTGTTTGTCCATTGTGGACTTTGACATGCCTTTTATTTCCCACTTGTTTGTGAGTATGTTTTCTTCCTTTGGATTTTAAAAAATTTACTTGGGAAATGCGCAAGGCTGGTGCACCCTCTTTTTATTAGTTTACAGAAAATTTTACTGACCTGACTTCCTTAAATTTTAATAGAATACTCCTGCCCTAGATTGAGCAAGCTTTAGAAACATCTCCCCTCCCTTTGACCAGGCCTCCTTTATCTTTCCCTGAGTCTGATGTAGGGTCTGCAGGTTTGTAGAAGTGATTTGGATTACTTCTGCACTCCTTTACTGTAGTAATTAAACACAAAGTGCTCAAATGAACTCCCCAAAATCGTAACAATAAGCAATGGGCTCTGAATAATCTATGTGTGAGGATAGTTCAGGTGTGCGTATCTGTCATTCACACACGGCAATAAGTTCCAGGGTAAAACATGTTTATTAAATGAGATAACACCAAGAAGAACATTTCATACTAATGGTGTCTTAAATGGTGCACTGTGTCCACAGCCAACAATGAAGCGGAGGGAAATGGCACTGTTCCAATGATGATAAAGAAGGAGCTAGCAATATGCTAAGACATATAGCGTGCCAATTCTCAGTGCAGCAGGTCAGGAAACACACAACCATCCGCGATCAAGGATGGTCATTGGCAGCGGCAAGGATGCCTGTCACCAGAAGGGACGTCACCAGGAACCGAAAGTCATCAGCTGGGATCCGTGGACACGCTTGGGGAAGGTAGCATAGTAGATGATACTGGTAACCAAGACAACATGTTTCGGGGTGTGGCCCCTTTCTCAAGTCCCTCTTTACTGTAGTGAATAGAACTCTGTGCAAACCAGGTATAGCATTCGTTGGACACAAAGGAGGCATCAGTGACATAGGCAACTACATCCAAAACTTTGTTTTTTCTTTGGACAACACGATGAAGAATCAAAATCCCTACTGTATAATCACTGGGGATATTTTCCTTAACTAACAGGAAGTGTGAAAAATCTTTCCAACAGTCTGGTGAATTCATAAAAAGTGTCCTCCACACTTCAAATGTTAGTGCTCACTTCAAATTGGGGCAAGCACTGTCATTAGTTATGTGGAGGTGCACCGAGGCCCAATTGTCCATATTTACACTCCATCCTCAACTAAACAAACTCCTGACACCCACCCACCGCTGCATCTGCCACACAGACAGCGCAGCAGCTGAGAGGTTTTGTAAATGGGTGTATGGAGCCAGATAGGGTTTCAGAGACACTAGTTTCACATCAGGTCTGCTACCCCTATGAGTACCAGCAGACAGTATGCAGAAGCATAGATCCATTTGACCTCACTTTCTGTATGCTTGTTCTTGGTCTCAGGTTTGAAAAGTATCAAAGCACGGGAGTTAATCTGACATCCATGCAATTAGTATTTTCATAAGTTCAACTTTGGAATTTTCTATATCTAATTTTTGATTGTCATAATGGGTGATTACACAATTGATTCCATCTTTGCTTTACAGTGAAGCGAGTGCATGGATGTCAGAAAGAGAACACTGCTTGGGTCAGTCCATTGTCTGGAGCTCGATTTCAGCAATTGTCATTGTTTACTGCTAATGCTAACCATATTTGAACTGGGTGTATTATATAAAAGTCAACTATTTCAGTTGTGACTGACAGTTCCTACGTTTCACTCATTTTTGGTGGACGTTATTAGCAAGCATGTTGCCTTTCCACTTTCCATTCTTTTTCATTACCATAACACACAGGGAAACAGATGGATGTGCAATACATCCTGGCTGTTTTCACTTGATGTTACTGTATTTGTTCTCAAAAATGATTCATTTCGTTCTTGAAGCTTTGTAAGCATTTTCTAAGCCCCGAAGGCCTCTGGGTTGTGTTTGATTATCCTTCTGTTTACTGTGAGCTGTGTTCTCGCACAACAGATCTGCGATCTCCGGGATTATCCCGCACCATTGTCTGCTTTCCAGCCACCCACTCAGATACTTTACTTTTCTCATTTTATAAATCCCCATGAAGCGTGTGGCAGCCATCTTGCTAACCAGATTGGGTGATAAATCCCCATAGTTAAGGTCAGATATCATGCAGGTTCTTGAAAAGTGTGAGACTCAGTAAAGTAACAAACCTTTTAAAAGCATATATTTTTTTCAGGTCAGGAGGGGCCATTATGGCATATCACACATGGTATGTATCTGCTTTCGATGCCATACAATTCCTAAGCAACTAAAACTTCAGTTTTATGAAGCTATCTTCTCCCAGGTCCTCTACATACTGTACATTTCTTTATTTTTTAATTCCAAATGTGCCTACTTCGGTTTTACAAGTATTCCATAGGCCGTAATGGTGAAGCTTCACCAAATTGGTTGTAAGACTCTTCATAAATGCATGTTCATTCCCAGGGGTGTATGATTGCATGACCAGTATCTCTTAGATGTGTGCAAGTATTGTGGTAAATTTGCTGATTGTAATAATGAGCAACTCTAAGTAGTGGAAGTGTTTATGGGAGACTGGTTCTCACTAACCTGTAGAATAGTGTGCCATCTGCTTAGGCAGCTCTTCTCTGCCTAAGGAATGGAAAACCTCATCTGCATTTCTTTCTATGGGGCTGCCATTATGAGAGTTAACCTCATGCCATCCAAGTGTCCTGATGTAAATTCATTCAGCTCATTTAGGGAGGTAGAGTTTCTCTTTAAGAATTGTTACTGCTTAGAGGTGGTGGGAGTTTGGGTTGGAGGAGACTTCCTGGCACGGCAACAAGGAGAGTTGAGGGGTGGTACAGGACTTTGCCTACAGTTTTCAGGATCCAAGTTATGGATTTTTTATCAGATTATGAAAACTGAAAGACAAGCCAGTGCCATGGAGAGAAGAGTTGGGTGCTTTACTGGTTCTTTACTGGTGCAAGCACGATTGGTTCTGGAGTGGGTGGTGTTGGGGGAAAAGAGTCCCCTGCCTAGGGGTGAGAGAGAACCTCTTCATATATTGTGCATCAGGTGGCCCATCCTCCCATATTTAATCTCCTGGAGTTCTGTCTGGACTATGTGCAGAACATAGGCCTATGTTAGAGTACTTCAGACATGAAGGGGTTAATGTGTGTAGGGACCTGGAATACCACACAGTACTGCATTTCAGAGAGGTCCTTCACTCCGACTTCATGACCTATTCACAAAAACTTGTCGGTACTTCTCTCACTCCATTCACACTCATTTTATTTACCTTTCGACAGATTACCATAAGGTCCAGGGATGTGTGTAATTGGGGAAGTACAGACTTCATGAGATTGTATCCGGATACAAGACGTGTATCAGGTCTGTCTTGAGGTCCTCTAATTTATACCCTCCTACCCGGTGGACTACGTGTTATATACTTCTCCAAGAGAGAGTGGGGATC